>JABAYD010018823.1:0-13094 GCA_014822095.1 Diplotaxis tenuifolia
GTTCGACCGTAGTAATATTACTGTCTAAAATAACACAAAAAATTGTAATAACGTGTAATGAGTGCATGTTTGTGAGAAATATGCTTAAATAAACATCAGTAGATCACATACTCTGAGTTTCATTGGTGAAGCATTCCGGTTGTACATCGGAAAGAAAATGATTCATAGTTGATGCCTGCGTTGTATTGATGTCCTGAATGTTTGGAGTATCCTCCCGACTGGTGCATTTTCTTTTCTGTCGTAAAATGCTGAGTCTTTGTGTTCTAGCATCTCTTTAATGTATTTCATTGGAATTTGATATGTCGGCCAGAAGTGTCGTGTTGTGGACTGCTTGTTGTGTGTTTAGAGTAACTCCTAATGTTCCCAAAATACACGTATTAGGTTGATCCGTTTGTTAGTAAATCGACAGAGAGATATGACACTGTTACTTAATTGTTTACATAGAAATATCATCATATATGCAGCCAACCAAACAAAATTGTAATACCTCGATTAGGTCTTTTTGGTGGGCGGTGGTCTTGGGCATTTTCTTTTCCAGTATTACGTTTTTGTTTGTTCATGGTTGAATGCTGATATTCAACTAAATATTATGGTGGATATTGATTTACAAAAACCAGTTCTGGAATTGCTAATGAAACTTGGAACTATATAATTAGTGAAATTTGACTAATCGTATATTTCCTTTACTAAATTGTACCCTGGCAATAAATTATCTGAATTTTCGCAGTGTAAGTAAATCTGTAGATTTTCATTCCATATATATATATATATATATATATATATCTACAAATGTAAACATGCGTTGATATCATATATATATATTGTACATTTTCATGCCATATATAAATATATATTCTCAAAAATATAGGCTGCTAAATGTATATAATGATATTTTTCTATTAATAAGTGCCTACCAAATCATATAAATCTCGAGGTTGATGAATATTTGTATACTTAACTATGAATTCATTTTACTTTAGCCAAACAATCTCTTTCCTATTCTCTGTATTTGGACCCTATTTTGGGCTGAACCTGGGCCTCGGCCTGTTTCTAGTATTTTATGAAAGTGTGTTACAAAAAAAAGATACTTTCCGCATTACTGGAAAATTCAATTATAAAAGAAGCTTTCTATTGAATGTAAAACTGGGTCTTAACAAATGTTGAATACTGAATAGATGTAAATTTCAAAAAAGAAAAAAATAACGTAGAAACAGAAGCATAAATAGATAAAAACTTAATAAAGTAATGCGGAAGTGAAAGCTTCTTGGTATAGAATCTTCGTATAGGGAACCACCTAGCCATTTGCATCATACTTTACTTTCAGTGCGGCCGAGATTCCAAATTTTTCATGCTGCGTGGTATGAATGTATGTTTCCTGCATAAAATAATAAATAAAAGCTATTACAATCGAATCATACATATATGAAACACGTGCAATGAAAATTTCCCGACACAAATACCTTTGGGGGTTTTGGTGTGACAAACTCAGTGATTATATCATGATCGGTGATTATCTTGTTGACTTTGAAGGTGTCATACTTGTATTTGACATTTTCCATTAATATTTCAATCTTGAACAAATATGTCTTACCAATTAATGCTTGGATAGACACAGGTAGAACACTGCGGTCCTAAAAATTAGTATATGAATATGAATAAAATTTGCAATGAAGTTGAAAATAATATATTTAACAATGAAATATTTTGATTCTTACGGAAAAAATACTGTACCTCGTAAGCCGCTGGACCTGTTAGCTCTATGCAAGGTTGATGAAGTAAATGTATCGCAAGATGATCAAATAAGAGAAACTTGGAAGTACCAGTATTGTCAAGCACAACCAAGTGCAACATGTACCTATAATATAAAACATAATACACCGCATGTTCAGCAAGGGGAAAATAACATATGAGTTCGACTTAATATTAGCACCTGCTACAGTACATTAACGTAAAAAGAAATGAATGCTAACCTTGGATGCAGTGTAGGATTAAAAATCTTGCACTGGTCACAGTAGATTCTAAAATTGGTAAGATCACCATCATCAGAATCAACTGTAATGATATTGGGTATGTACTGAACCTTCGTTGAGCACACTTTACACGTTAGGTAGTACCATCCCCTGTCAGATTCAACGGCGGCAATGGTACACGAAACAATGCACTTCTCCACCTACAATTATAATTCGTTAGTTATGTATTAGATAACGTACTGGAAATTTGATAAATCAACAAAACCAAAATCTTGTCTATTACCCGAGGACATGAAATCATCTCGGCAATGGTTTTCCTTGTAGTTTTCTCTAAAAAATCATCCTTGTCTGAAACACCAATAACCGGAGTTATTGTTTTCGAGACTACATTAGACAAACCAAGATCATCATTTGGTAACTTTGCATGCTGAGTGACCTGTAAATATATTACTCTTAAAATATCATGGATATAATAATTTATTATGAGAGACTGAATTATAAATTTCCATAATCTAATACCTTTGTGGGCTTTGGTCTGTGACGGCTAGTGATGATATTAGGATTGGTGATTATCTTGTTGACTTTGAATGTGTCATACTTGTATTTAAAATTTTCTCTTAAAATCTCAACTTTGAACAAATATGTCTTACCGATTAGGTATTTTACCGCCGCCGGTACAACATAGCGATCCTGTAACTGATTAAAGATGCATATGTACAAATTCCGATTAATTTATAAGCAATATATTAAAGAGGGTAAACGTTTAATCCACACAGAAATGAACTATTACCTCCGCAGAAACAGGACTTGTTAGATCTACGCAAGGTTGATTAAGTAACAGTGCGGCAAGATGGTCAAATAAGATAATCTTGATCGTACCAGTATTGTCACTCACAACCAAGTGCAACTTGAACCTATTATAGAGAACACAAGTTATCGCATATTTAGCAAGTGGTAAATACCCAATTAGCCGAACAAAATATTTGCACGTTCCAAATTACAATTATGCCACAAATAAGGAAGTCCTACCTCGGAATCATTTTTGGATTATACGTCTTTCACTTGGCACAGTATATTTTAAACTTGGAAAGATCACAATCAGGACGATCACCGGACACAATTGGGGGTATGTATTGCACCTTCATCGATCACACTTCACACGTTAAGTAGTACCATCCTTTGTCAGCTTCAACCGCCGTAACGGTACACATAACCAAACACTTCTCAACCTACAATTATACATCGTTGCTTATCTATTTAAGAAAATACTGGAAATATGATAAATCAACAAAAACATTAATTTATATTACCTGGCGACATTCAATAATCTCAGCAATGGTTTTCTTTAGAGTAAATGATTCCAAATCATTGTTCTCGGAAACACCGGAAGATGGAGTTAGTTTTTTGGGGTCGATAAGAGCCAAAACAATATCGTCATTTGGCAACCTAATGAATATAGACCAACAGATCAAAACATGTGTTTATTTCTTTTAAAAAAACTTTGATAAGAACGAAGTTGTATGTTGCTAAAAAAAATGAACTAATTTGTAATTAGCATAAAAGGTAGCTTACATGGCTCTAAATTCATCAACCTCATCCATATTGGGATTTAGCTGGACGCTAGATACGTTGAATGCACTCGAGACAGATAGATCCTCTACAAAATCGAATATGCAAGTATGGATGAACGACACTTGGGTTGAAAATAACTAAACTGAATTATATATATTATCTAACATAGGTGTGGCTTTTATGTACCTTTCCAAAATTTAATCTTCCCAAACCTGAAAACCAAAATCAACGGCTCCTCACCACGTAGCGGGATAGCATCAGCGACTTCAGTTGCAAACTTTCCCCACAAAATTATTGTAAGACGGACATTCCTAAGAGGCCATACAACAGAGTTCTCATGTAGTTTGAATATAAGATTGTCAATAGGATAATGAGTATCTCACTTTAGTTAAATTTAAACTTACTCTACGTCACGCAGCTGCAGTGAAATCTTTTGGATTTCTTTTCCATTAACTGAAATCATTTCGAGGTGGCTTACTTCCACAACATGTCCGATGAGATCTGTATAAAGTTAAAAAAACGGCTTAAACAGAAATATAACATATATTACTTGTAATAATAAGTACCAGGGATTACAGGTATATACAATTGAACGATACTCACCAAACAATATATCTCAGTTGAGAGATCCATCAAGAACATCACTGAAATTAACAGGTGTGAAGCCATTTAGACCTCTAGCCAAATCATCGGTTAATCTCACAAGAGTCGTGGACAGTAAACTGATCTTATAAATATGGTTTGTTGTCCGGTAAGCGCCACTTTCAGGAATCAGAGCAAAGTTGGTGAAAACAAATGTTTTCCCTTGATCAATGATTTTGTCGAATTTGTTTACCAAATTCTTCTTCACACTGGCATGAATTTTATCTCCCTGTACATAAAGTGAGTTCAATATTATATCATCCGTATCATATTAACTATGTAATAACACTAAATATTATAATCGACGGTGCCAATAATATAGAATATTACATTAGAATCCACGAGAACCATTTCAATGGATAGGACACCAGGCACCGAGTACTCCTTCCATAGTCGAACGATGCTCACCCGCACTCTCCACATTGTACTGCAAGCATTCAAGTCAGATACGGAATTGAAGCCGGCCATTTTTAATTTTTGTTGCAGTTTTCAATATCTGAATCATGTATGCTGCGAAGACGACTGTTGTGAATAGGTTTGTTGTCGAGGGCAGACATATATACATATATATATGCGTAAAAGAATTTCCTTTATCAAATTAACAACCAAATCGGGAGGAATATGGTAAATACCAACTGGCGTCGTTATCACGTTACTTGCCCTTCAAGATCCTTTATAAACTTGCATTTATTGACGTTAGTATTCCTGATACTAATATTTCTAAATTAGGTAATAAATGATTTACGTAAAAATTTAAGCATAAAATATTCCGTCGATCATATTAAAAACCACATCTCTTGATAGTCAATAACGAAAACTATCTCGTGATAATATTTAGCAGGCTATTTGTTAATCTACCAGGCTTTGGTGCGGGCCGGTTTGTATTGGACCTGGTAGAGTCCAGCAATCGATATTATCAAGGAGATAAACCACAATTATGCAGTCTCATTCGATTGCTGGTTAGTTTTGGAACTGATACATTGAAAGGTGGTAATTATCTGTCAACTCGGTTATTAAGATAGGCGACAACAAAATCTTGTGTGTAGATTATCAACAAATCAAATCACGTCACTGATATAGGGAGATTACTACCCATATTTATGATTTACATTTCCCAATATATTATGACATAAGCAACCATAATTTGACCTAATAAATTTGTTATTACATAACAACAAAATCTTGAAACCAACAATTAGTAAAAAATCTTATGTATCAGATTATTACGACTATGGACAATTTCATATATATGGAAAGATATATCGAAAATCTTATTACAACTAATTTTTGAAACCAACAATTAGTGAAGATAGATCAATAAATCAAATCTTATGTATAAGATCATCCTGATTCGTACCTTTAGATGAGTAAACATAAACGAATTATAAGAGATCAGTATTGAAAGTAAAACATAGAAAAAGAGATACTCAAAAAATTAAACCAAAATAGATTTTATCCATTAAGAGTAGTTCATTAGAGGAACAATACTAAAGAAAACTGGTTTTTAAAAACCATACCAAAAGTCACAACATTCATATCCGATTAACCTTAAAACACAAAACATTAAAATAGATGATTAAGTAGATTAGATTAACGTCACATATCTGGCTCTCCCAACTTATCCCAGTTCAGAAAAGGAACCTTCTTATCAGCCAGATTAGCCTCGGCAAGTACAAGTTCGCTTCTAAGCTTCTCCTTCACCTCGATCATGGTAGAGTCGTTGAAGAGATCTTCAATGACTTCTATTTTACCTTGAATGCAATAGACTTCAAGCTCTGCTTTGTGTCGTTCATGCTCGGCATCATGCATCTCACGGTACATCTTGAGAAGAGCTCGGTAATGCTTGATCCTATCATACATTCCGTTCCAGTACGCCTCTCCCAAAGATCGTCCATAATCTTCAACCATAGGACTCTTGAGCTTCCTGTCTTGGTTGGATGCCATCCCTTGATCGTGATCTACATATTCATATAATAAAAACGTGTTAAAATATATGGTTGATTATCTACACAAAAATCTGTTAGATCTAAACAAAGTATAAAATATAAAAAGATTATCTAAACAAAATACAAAAAGATTATGTAAACACATTTTTTGATATAAAATAGATCTAGAAAGAGAACACATTTCCAGGGAATATGAATTTTATTCTCCTCACTCTAAACTGTCTATAGGTGATCTACCAAAGATAGTTAAAAAAAACGGAAAAGAAACCAAATCTAAATGTAAACAAAATTTCTTACAAAAGTCTTGTGTTTTTCTTGAGATAAAAGGAGAGAAAGAGATCGATTTAATATGGTCTAAGAGATATGCGCAACACTATATATATATACACAAGAAAAGAGACTTCTAGATTTTCGACTGTTGAGTTGACATATATCTACCCTAATATTAAACTCTTGCGTTGGAAAACTAATCGTCTTCCTTATATCAAACTAATCATATTCCTTTTCTCTATTAGGGCCCTTGCTAAAAGAAATAAACTACAGAAATTGAATATTAGGATATCCACCTAGGTACTGTAAATAGTTTGATGAAGTATTCATAAACATTTAGGTACTGTAAATATGGTAATTGACAATTAATTATTATCACGTTGGTACTTCGTATCATATAAATATGGTAAAGATCAATGAATCGATATCACGTTGCTTGCCCTTCAAGATACATTCAAAACTTGCCTTAACTCACGTTAATATTTCTCCAATTATATTTCTAATTTAGTTAATTCATATCATATAATTATCTATGCTATCAGAAACAGTAATATTTAACTTCCTAAATTTTCTCTAGCCAAATATTGTTTACAAAATCATGGCATTGTATTAAATTATTATAAGATACCGAATCCACATTTCTTTATATACGACTCCATAATTTCCGATCTGGCAGAAATAATTATGGTAAAAGTAAACTTATTGCATTATTTAGTGTACAAAAATATACCATTTGTCTAATCAGATTATGGCAATTTTCTTAACTGAATCAGTTGTTTACTATAATATAATCCAGTTAATATTTGTTCCTTATTCTATATTAGTAACGATATTTTTTAATAAATCAATCAATAAAAATTAAGTAACCCTGATCGTGATAAGTTTTTATGTAAATACGTGCAAGGCTCTACCTATAGTAACTTGCTTTTTAATGAATAAAAACTGAAATATAATTATAACATAAAACGAAAAGACAACCGATACAAATTCATGTAGAAATCCATAGAAGCATACTACTTGATACAACTCTTGGAAGGAATCAGTAGAAACAATGCAATGAATAATGTGTGTTAAGAACTGGAATATAATAAAAATAAAGGAAAAAACAACCGAAACAAATTCATGTAAAAATCTATAGAAGCATACTACTCGATACTTCCTTTCGGATGTTCCATTTTGGTTTCGACCCTTATGGCTTCTCGCTGAAAAGAAGCTGAGTATTGGTGCAGCATTCCAATGACCTCTGGTGGAAAATTGTCTTGCTTAACTTTTTATTCTCCATAGAGCATAAAAATTTGATTTCATAAGCCCTAGGTGAAAATCCAGTTCACCTTGTGCTCTTACTGTAAATGTAAGCATAGTGTTATATTCATACCATTTTCCCACATCGTCTTGGATAGGTTCTTCAATTGTGTTGGCGTCCTGAAACATATTTAATAAAATAGGCTTGATTTAATAGTTACAAAATAAGAGAGCGGGTCTAAATAACAACACCCTTAAATCACTTACACCAAAATACAAAAAGATGTTGTTCTTATGTGGTGAAGATGAATCATGCTGCCATGTGTACCAATCCTTCCGATAATACATCAGATGATTAGTTTTAATTTGACATAAATTTGTATAAAAAATAATAATTACACAGAATTGAGATAAAAAGATTATTCAGCTAATGAACAGAATTGACGTTATCGGAAAACATAAACAGTTTATCAAGGTTTTACCTAACAGAAAAACCTTTTTTGAATTGTCCAGCCCGATTTGGACGGCGGCATGTTACTACGGAGAGACATCAAAAACTTGTAAGAATCTATGTTTGTAGATAGTGCTATCACAGTTTTTCTTTCTGTGTAGTACCCATATATATATATATATAGAAAATAAAAAAAAAGAACTTTAAGTTCTAAATCTTCGATTTCGTCATTTTTACTGTCCATATAACGTTGAGTATAAATCTATTACGATTAAATTACCTATTTCCACATGCCCATAATTATAGACATTCCTTTCTTAGATTTAGAGAGCACCAACCCGACCAAGAAAACCATTTAAAGTAGACCGAAGGAGCATAAAAAATAATAGATTTAAATAAATGTTCTGTGTCGTCGAGGATTGCTTATGTAAAAATAACACGATTATATACATTAACCAACCCGATTTTATTAATCTATAAATCCATGAATAATTGGCAATATTTTTCTTTTTAAAATTTATGAAAATGCAATCAATGTAACAATCCATGTACGTACCGTCCTATAATTGGGCAGGTATTTATTTCCGGGATAAAAAAATAAGTTATTCAATTATAAATAATTGTGATAACATATCAGGACATAGGGTACGAAATAATTAAATCGTTTTATAACTAAAATACTGGAAAAAGTAAACAAATCGCAATAAAAATCCATAACCATTTTAAGAGCAACAAAAAAGACTGCGCCTTCCTCTAAACGCTCTAAATAACCGTCAGCCGCTTTTCGATTTCTTGTACTTTTTTTCCTTGGATGATGTTCATCTTGTTCCATGTTAATGCATTTTTTCCATGCATTTTCCCTGACATCATATATGAACCTAGTCGGCATCTCCGAAAAAGCTAGCCGTTCAGATTCAGGGTATTGGTGACAGTAGTCGATCCACGCTAATAGTCTGCTTGCGGATCTGCTTGTCGTGTCCTACGAATAATAATATTAAATAAGAAGAAGTATATGATGGAAAGTCAAATATGATAAACGAAGGAATGCAATCCGTCAAAATACCATATGTGTATGATTTTCATGCTCGTCGGTTATCATATCTGAACGTGGTATAATATCAATGACTTTGAATGAATCCCCGTTGCAAAGTATATTTTGCTTATATATGCCAACCTTGAAAAAATAGGTTTCCCCAAGCAATTTGGTGAGTTCCAGTGGGGGGATAATTGGTTCGTGATTCTATATGAATGAGCATACAAAGTATAATCATCAGATCACGAATATTAATCAATCATAGTGTAGAACAACTGATATAAAGAGAAGTAATATATATTTCTCTTCATAAGCACCTGATTGATGACTGGACCGGTTAAAGCAACGCAAGGGAGCCCTAACAGTTTTTCCGCTACGATGTCAACCACATCAAACTTCGTGTTGCCGGTATTGTCAAGGACCACCAATTGCAAATTGTACCTGCATTGCCAGCCATATGAATTGATCATAAAGTTTGGATTTGTTCAACTGAAGTATAAAGTATCAAACATTTTCAGAAGCAATAGACTAAGTACCTTGGCAGAAGGTGTTTAGGATATGTTTTACAGTTGCCACAATAGTAACTATGCATCACTTGGCTACAATGATATCGATTCACACTTGGCTCGATAGGCTTCGACAATACTTGTTGACAACAGTTTTGGCAACTGAGATAGTACCACCCCTTTTCATAATCAATGGCAGCAATGGTGCACATGACAAAACACATTTCTTCCTGCTTATAACGAACAGCCATGTAAGATTGGGTAAGCGAAGGTCAATTAAAATATAGTATACATCTCGTTAAAATACGACAATAATGAAATTCTAAAAATCTCAACCTCAAATTACTCTGCTAATATAAAATAACTTTTTAAACAAAAAACATGTCATAATATTTTTACCTGCTGTGTCTCCAAGAGTTCAAATACTGATTTCTTTGGTATACTACGGAAGTATTCATATTTTTCGTAAATTTCGGGTGTCAAAGAAATAGGGGTCAATGGCAGCAATTCGATATCCTTGTATTTCTGTGGCAACCTTTTTTCATTGAAGACGCAAAGAAATATTAGTATCACACAATCTGTACTTCTTATAAATATTCATAATTGTTTTTTGCAATATTTGAAATCTTACAATTTAGAGAAACTTTCCACATCTGCCATATCAGGATTGAGTTTGAAATCAGTAATGGAGTATGCGGTAGATACACTACGATCTGGTAGTCAGATATTAAAAATAACAAAGCAAGGATCACATTAAGTTAATACTACAAATATATTCTATACGTAATGGTCAAAGCCCATATAAAAATAGGCTTACCTCTGAACACACTGATCTTCCCAAATCGCACAACGCATATCACATTGTTCTGCCTGAAACGATCGTTGACCGCTTCATTAACGAACTCGGCAACTCTACCCCACACATGAACAGTGAGGCGATCATCACTGCGGTAAGTAGAAGGGAAAGCGGATAATTAGTAAAACACTGTAATCAAATTCTATCATTACGTAGGAGATTTGTAATCAATAAACTATACAATTGATTTCGGATCTCCAATGTTATCTTTTCTGTATCTTTTCCGTTCAAAGAAACAATCTCCAAATAACTTGCCGCTACTATTTGACCTATGACGTCTACAACCCAAAAAATCAAGAACAATGTTTATTGAGTTAGTACTAAGTATTCCAAAAAGAGCACAATTTTTTCGTATAACCAATTTCCTTTTACTCACCAACCAAGTACTCAGTAGCAACATTACCATCAAAGATATCACGGAAAGCAACGGGCTGGAATCCAGTGAGCGGGAAGGGAAGAAAAGAACACATTTGAGCACGGGTACTACCAGCAAACTGAATTTGGTATGCATGATTGCTGGTTCGATATGCACCTATGGAAAAGACAACATTAAAATTTGCAAGAATAATCCAATATCCTTCTCTCAGACGATGGGCATATCGTGCTCCGAAATCTTCACCAACGGACGCATGAATCTTATCTCCCTGGTTACAAAATAGTCATAAATAAACGGACACATTTAGAAAGATGCGTGATAAATAAGATTTAGTAAGAACTTAAATTAGTATGAAGTGTAACCCTTACGCAGGCATCACATAAGACAATCTCGATAGCAGTTCTACCATCGCCGTAATCCTTTCTCCACAGACGGATGATCTGAACGTTTATCTCACACGGTTCATGGAAAGGTTGGAGCTCGGAGACGGTGCTGACAGTATACATGGGTATGACACCCCTCCAGGGAATTATTGTGCTGGATATAAATGGAAAGGTTGGAGCTCGACGACGAATAGGTTGGGCGTATGTGTAAAGAAAGCACGATATAAATATTCATTTGTGGTGTAGGTTACACGGGATTTTCCATATTTTACAATCGATAAGTTGGAAAGAAAATAAAGTTAACAAAATACGCTACCCATATTTAGTAATGAAGCATATATTTTTGTTCAATTACAATCAATTAGGCTATCCAGAAGTAGTTAAAAAATATTTTGAACATATTATTATACGGCAATATACTAATTACAGAACTCGACAAATTGGAAAACCAATAAATGCGTATATAAGAAACCCAATTTTAGAAATGCAGTATATATTTTGTTCTATTACAAATAAAGAAATTATACATATTTACTAATGCATCATATATTATGCATCAATTTGATGTTTCCAAATTTTAATAAACCAATTCACATCTATTCTCCGTTTTTTTTATAAATATAATCTGTTGTTTACATCTTATTATACGGCTACTCGTTTAACATGAAGAAGACTTCGAAGACTAACATAGGTTTCATTTCAATAAAAGTACAAACTTGAAAATACATGAGGACACTATCGTAGGGAGAGAACGACAAATACATAAAGGAAAGTAGAAAGTACTACAACAAACCAGAAACACTTCCTCAATTTAAAAACAAAGGCAGATCATGCAAAAGACTCGTACAAAGAACATAGACTTCATTTGAAACAAACACCTAATAATCTAGAATAGACACTACCCGAGTTTAGACGCGGGTCTATGATTCAGCTGCTACTAATTATTGTTTTTCTTCATGAGAAACTCTACAAACTGGTTAACCCTTTTGTAGTAGTAACAGCGTTTGCATACTTTTTCCATGGATTCACGATTGCATTTTGAGTTACGTGGCGCAAGATTAACCATACTTACATAGTATTCCATAGTCATAGGATGGTGGATATGATGGAGAGAGTTCTTGATGCTTTCCCAGCAGTGATCGGATGTTGACATTTTCTTTCTCCATTGTAGTTTATTCATATACTTCTTACCTTTGAAAAACTCACCTTGGGCAAGAAGTAATAACCCGTAAAGATAGATAGAGTTTTCATTCTTTCCAATCTTGACCTATGTCATATATCTTGAACTAGAGAACAATACTTCTTACCTTTGAAAAACTCACCTTGGGCGTAGACAATTTCCCTTGAAAGTGGCTTTTGCAATGACAATAAATAAAAGCCAAGGTCAAACACTGGCAAAAGTTGGTTTGTTTCTACCCAGACCTATATTTTCGCATGGACAATTGTATGTTGCCGTGTCTCGAGTCAAGTCAAGAAAGGGATTAAAGATTCTTATCACTGATAAGAATGGAAAACCACAAGATTCGACTATGAATGTCGTGTAAAAGGAGGTGTTTCAGAACGTTACTCAAGACCCAGTACCGTAGGAATCTTCTTCTTCCTACATCTTTTATGCGTAGTGTCAATTGGTCATTCATACTCATATCATACTTGGTTTTATACACAATGAGCTTTTGTTAGTTTTCTTATTACGTTCGATCTTCAGTGAGATTTTGTAGACTCATTTGGTAGAAATAATGTTCGAGTAAGCTCTTATATAGTTGTCTTATACTCAAATGCTACCATATATTTATGACCAATCGCATAATAAGATGTAAACAACGGCGGTAGTTTAGGTAAAAAATATC
>JABAYD010018824.1:0-11185 GCA_014822095.1 Diplotaxis tenuifolia
TGTGTTGTTTAGTTCATAAGAAGGGTAAATGGAATTTGGAAGCATTAAGAGCTTCAAATTGGTTGTTCATGGTGGTTAGAGTATTGATGACAATGACAATCTTGTAATTACTTGAAGATTATGAGGGTGAGAGAGTAAAAATGTCATTTTCGAAAAAAAAAAAAAATTGATGGCATTTTCGTGAATTATATGAACTTGTGGGGTGAATAAGACAAAATTAATTTTCAAAAAAAAAATGAAGATTACTTTTGTGTTTGACTTCGAGTTATGGATCAAATTTGCAAAACTCCCAAAAACAATATATAGATACTATGAAAATATTTCTTAAAATTATAAAAATATTGATTTTCCCTAAACTATGGAGAAATGATAAATAAACAATACTAATCGTTAAATGATATTATAGAAAATCTTATTTATATTTTCATGGCATGCAAGAAATCATTCTTCACTTTTAAATAACAAGATATATTTATATGGATTATTCTAATATTTTGAAAATTTATTATTATATCAAATAACTATGTGAATTACACATGTAATTATTATTACTTTTTGCGTCTTTTTATCGTTAAATTATATACATATTATAAAACCTATTTATTAAAATTGTTAGGATTATTAATTATTCTTAAAAACATATTTATATTTAATGGCATGCAAGAAAGAAAAGTTCACTTTTAAATAATAATAATATAAGATATATAAAAATATTTATGTCGATTATGCATTTAATTATTATAGAGAGGCCACATAACATTTGTACATGTTGATTGATTATACGTGTTTGGCTCATCGAGTTGCAAGAGCTTTCCATTTTTGTTTGCATGTGAGTAGCTATAGAGAGGCCACGTAACATTTGTAGAAGGGTACCAAACATAGACCGATAATTGTTTATATATTATCATATGTACTAGGATAAGACTCATACCTTGCGCGGAGTAAGTTTTCGAATTTTTTTATATCCATTTAGGTTTGAGGCAAAAATAGTTGAGATTGTAGTAGTTATTCAATGTAAAAATAAATTAGTATGTTTACATAGAAGATTATAAATGTCGGGGAACTGGTAGCAATTAGTATCGTGGATATCACTTTATATAGTTAACAATTACTATGATTTTGTTGACTATGGTAAAGACGTACAAATTAAATAATTTTATTTTGTTTGCCTAAGTTTTTATATAAAAGTTATAGACAACTTAACCTAATTTAAATTATAAATAACTTGTTATTACAACATATGAATAGTAAAGTCTGGGGATAATGTATTAATTTATCACAAATGTTTAAATTTACACTAATAGATTAGTTAATCACTAAGGTCCAATACTAATAGAATGATTACTACAATAATAAAAAAATATAAATGCAATAATGATATTATTGATAGATTAATTTTTATTGTTATTTATGGGCCAAATTAAGAGGCTATATGATTTACCACCGCGGATATTAATATATACTATGAAGCCCAAACAGGGGTAATGTTCTTTTTGTTTTTACACAGTTTTCAGTTGCAAATTTTTTTTCCTCGAATACGCTCATTTCCTCCTTTTCTCTCTTCTTCGTTGGGCTGATTGAACAGATATCCGTTTAACCTGTCGAGTATGGTGGGTAGAACAAATTCTTTAATTCGATGATCTGATCATATGTCTGAAAAAATGAAATCAACTTCCACATAAATTATTCTAACTCAATCGTAGGTTAATTGGTCTCGACAACTTTATGTATTAGCTAAGGTAATCAAAAGATATAAGGTTAGTCTCTTTGAAACTCAATCGGGATCTACAATATCCCAATTAAGTAACAGGCGTTTGATTTACTTTATTCATTTCTTTTGCCAACAAATCGTTAAAGTCATTTAAAATCTTTCATTTACTGTGGCAGAGCATATTAATTTGCCGAGCATCAATGGGAAAATGATTTGTAAGAATGGATTATGGCAAACGAAAATGGATTAGGCAAATGGAGGATGAGATTGGTAATCTTTAAAAATAATGTCGTATGTTTGATTTTAATGTTATTAATTTGTTCAGAAGTTCTGATAAAGTCAATATCCAAAGTCGCTACGATTGATTTTGAGAGATTTAGCTTTATTTGCTTTACAGAAATCTGAATATATATTTGAATTTGGACTTCCTTCTTAAGCCAAATCGGGTGTCTTATTAGCAGGCCGTTTATACTTGAGTTTGAAATGTAAATCGCCGGCTTATTCATCTGAAGCTTGGAATTCTTCTATAAATGAATGAAACTGCAATTTTCATTTGAGCATTCTGGGAACAATCGCATACGACATAGACTTCGGTCGTTTATTGGTTAGTATAAACTATATATAACCTTTTATTTTGTCTATTAAAACAAAAAGTTGCTCTATGTTTCTGAACTATAGAAAAACCATCATATTGAATTTATAAAGTAGATAGAATATGACATAAGCTTAATTAGAAAAAACCAACAAATATTGAAATTCAATAGCAAAAACTAAAAGCACACATTTTAAAACTTAGTCTCATGTAAAATGAAACAACACATAGATCCTCCTCCTCCCTTTATATGTGGTTCTTGCAAGGCATCAATACGCATTTTGTGGAATCCTGCAAAGAATCATCAAAGTTATCCATGAGAAGTGATAGGTTATAATGATATAAAAAATATGGATTTGTTCTGACAGTCGCCTAAAAGCTTCAATCTCTGGGATGCTAGGTTCAAATTCAATCTTCGAACATCCTTCAATGTTCTTAAGCCATGTTAGTCCACCTAATGAAAAAAAACAAATTAACCTAAGAACGGTAAACATAAGTAGACATTAACTCTTATTGCTACAAATATTATCTACCTTGGCCCCTTTTAATTTGCCAAAAACTCATAACATACAATACAACATGTGCTCTTGTAGAATTCCAATAAGCATCGATCTCAAGGGCGTTATTTCCATAGGCAACACATTGTATTATATCCATCCTGCCATTTTATTATATAAGGTCATCCAAAATATAGTACACATAAGTAATTCATAATACTACATGCAAGAAACAGTTTCACTTACCCCGAATTCACAAGGCTAAAAACCTTTGTTGGTTTCATATGCCGTCCAGGCTCTCCAACACATTCTAGATCACCAACAGAAACCATAGCTCCATTGACGCCTATTGGATGTAGTTAAGAGCACGTGAGGTTGGAAACAAAAATGAGAATTTTTTTTTATTAAAAAGCATATGAATTACTCATACAAATAAAAATTAAAAATGTTAATTAAACTGTAGACTTATACATAACATACCTACAGAGTACATAGGATGTGCAAGGCCTCTCAGTATGGTTTGAAATTCTTTGAAACCATAATAGTTGCATTGTGTACATTCTTGGATCTTTCTAATAACCGTAGTTTCTCCAGTGATAACATGGAATCAATTTTTGGTTGCCCTAAATTTCCTGAAATTATGAATGAGATTGAAATTTAAAATCTCATACCATACACCTTCACCCATAACGATTTGATTTGCTCTCATGATGTCATCTAGAACCGTTCCTTGAACGGTGGAGCCCTGTGTGAAAACACACATTAGTAAGAAAAACGCCTATAAATAAATTATGAATTTGAACTTTAATAGTGAGCTTACTTTTTCATCACCAAAGAGCATCTCTGTTTCTCCACGGATTATTGCAGAATCATCCTTCCATGTACTGATTACTTTCACTCGTACAACATGATTTTTGAGGGGAAGCTTAAAATCAGAGAACATAAATGAAGCCATAACGAAATTGTAAGTTGTAAGAGTCTTTTACTGTTATTTTGTTTATTGTAGTATTAAGTATATATATGATACAAATAACAGGGTTCCCTAGTTGGAGGAGTGAAGATATTGTCTCCTCTGAAATTAACGAATGCATCGTGCGAAAGAAAAACAATATATTATACTCTTGCGGACAAAGTTCTAAATCGTTTGATATTTAGGAACTGTTATTTTATTTGTCCTAAGATGAGAAACTATCTTCTAAATTTAGTAAATATAAGGTATTTTATTACTATAGGGTGACTAAAACAGGAATATATATGACTGGATTGTATATTGCGTACTACGGTAGAGGAAGATCAATAAAGATTAGTATCTAACAAATATTAACACTAATAATGAAAACTATTTTGTTTATTTTTTCATTACGAATTATATATTAAGCCTTCGAAAGATACAGCCCGTATTAAGAAGCCAATAATGATATTTCTGTTAATCTAGCAGGCTTTGGTGATACTATTTTCTTATCGGACTTAGTAGAGTCCAGCAACGAAAATACCCTGTAAATATGCAACTCAAGTTATCACAGGAGCTTTCAAAATGTACAAACGATTGCTAAATTATCAACCAGATAAACCACAAGACGTGTCGAGTTGACGATGCTTCCCACGTTCGTCAAAATTAAAAGGTAAGACTCTCAAACACTCAACGGACAGAACCAAATAGAATTTTGTTTAGTTACATACAATTATAAAGTCTCATTCGCTCTGGCTAGATTTTGCATAGGTTCGATTGGTTACTGGTTAGCTTTGGAACTGATACATTGAAATCACGTTATCTGTTAACTCAGCTAGTAAGATAGGCGACAATAAAATCTTTAATGAAAATAGATCTCTTCATCAAATCACGTCACTTATATCGTGAGATTAATTATGACATAAGTAACCATATTAAACCTAATAAATTTATTACAAAACAACTAATTTTTGAAACCAATAATTTGTAAAAAATCATATGTATCAGATAATTACGACTAAGGACAACTCCATGTATACTCAAAATAAGAACATACTAACTCGGACTTTTGGCTATAAAACCTAATCGGATTATAAGAAATCAGCATTGAAAATAATACATAGAAAAAGAGATATGAACAAAATTAAACCAACTTCCATATAACCATTAAGTTTAGTATATTACATGAACAATATTAAAGGAAATCTGGTCTTATAAACCAGAGAAAACTTTCTCGACATTCATACCCGAAAAACCTTAAAACATAAAACATTAAAATAGATGTAGAGATGATTAAGCATATTAGATTAACGCCACATATCTGGCTCTCCAAACTTCTCCCAATTCAGAATAGGAACCTTCTTATCAGAAAGATAAGCCTGAGCAAGTTCAAGTTCGCTTTTAAGATTCTCCTTCACCTCCATCACGGCAGAGTCATTGAAGAGATCTTCAATGACTTCTAGTTTACCATGAATGCGATAGGTTTCGAGCTCTGCTTTGTGTCGTTTATCAACGGCATCATGGAACTCCCTGTACATCTTGAGAAGAACTCGGTAATGCTTAATCCTATCATTCATTCCATTTGCGAACGCTTCTTCCAAAGATCGTCCATAATCTTCAACCATAGGACTCTTGAGCTTCATGTCTTGGTTGGATGCCATCCCTTGATAGTGATCTGCATGTTCATTTAAAAAAAAACTTGTTAAAATATAAAAATATTATCTAGACAAACACTGGTAGATCTGATAAAGTTTTTAATAGAAAATAGATAAGAAAGATAACTAATTTGCTGGAAATATCAATTTTACGAATCTGACTTGTTCTTAACTATCTAGAATTAATCAAACATGTGATAGTTAAAAAACAAAAAAAAGAACCAAATATTATGTAAACAAAATTCTTACAAACCGTCTTGTGTTTTTCTTGAAAAAAAAAGAGAGAAAGAGATCGATTTGATTTGGTAGAGGAGATATAAGTTACACTATATATATACACTATAAAAGAGACTTCTAGATTTTCGACGGTTAAGTTGACATATGTCAACACTAATATTAAACTCTTGAGTTGAAAACTCATTGTATTCCTTTTTTTTCTATTTCTAAAGTTAACAAAATAGCTTAGTATCTGTACAATCCATAATATTAGGGACCCATATTAAGAATTTATTAACGAAATTTATGTTAATCTTACAGGCTTTAGTGATGCTATTTTCTTATCGGCTTGGTCGAGTCCAGCAAGGAAAAAATCGCAGAAGATATGCAACGCAAGTTATCTGTCCAAAAGGTGAGATACATTAGCTTGTGGTACAACATCTATCTTAATAGAGGTGGATCATTATTTTCTATGCCTAGAGCTTCTGTTGTTCCTCGATTAAACGCTGACATGTAGATGGTATACATGACACTACACTATTTATATTACTATATCAATACACTCACGAACACGACCATGTCTTATAATGACAGGAGCTTCCATGAACCAATAATATTTTATTAATAAGTTCTCGAAAAACCACATGATGTGTTGAGTTCACGATGCTTCCTACGTTCATCAAAATTATAAGGTCAGACTCTCAATCACTCAGTGGAAATAACCAAAAAAAAATTATATTTAGTTACAGAAAATAAAATGTCTGAATTAGCTTTTGATAGCTCTTGCATAGCTTCGACAGCTTGCTGGCTAGCTTTGCAACTGTTATATTGTAAGCGCTTTCTTTGTTGACTGCGGTGTATTTCGTAGAGTGATCTTATCTGCAAAATGCGCAAATCGTAGTTTTATATGTTACTATTAGTCCATCTACAACCATACTGAAAAAACTAATTCGTACCTAATAGGTCATGCATTGTAACTTCACATGTCATTGTCGAAAAGATTTTCAAAAACCTCCTTGAACACTACATTCATCGTCGACTGCTGATGTTTTTTATCTTTGTCGATAATAAGAATCTTTAACCCCTTCCTCGACTTAACCTGAGATACAAAAACATAGAGCTGTCTGTGAGAGAAGACTGGTTTAGGAAGATAAAACATTGGCTCTTGTTAATGGTCATTGCAAAAGCGACTTTCAGAGGAAACTGCCTACACCGCATTTTAAATGGAAGGCTTGCATCAGAAGGTTCAATAAGCAGATGATGTAGCCAGACCTTCTCTCTAACTCTAGTCCCAGTGATGAATTTAGCTCCAATGATATGGTTTCCGAGTTCTGTTATCTGGAGCCTAGTACCATTGCATAAACCTTCTGTAGGATCAATGTTCCTTAATATCATTACTGGTGTTCCAATGCTGAGTCTTAGAGAATGATTAGGAAGTCCTGAAACTTTAATACTATTCAGAAATTCAGGAGAGAACACTGAATCGTCTTTAGCCCTCGAATCAGAATGATCAACACTATCTGAGCTGAAGTATATTCTCTCTTCCCCTAACAAAAATTGCCAATTATTTTTGATAATTAGCCAACACATAATTTATAAACTATGTACGATTTTTAAAATTAAGGTGATGATTGTTTTCTTAGTTTTTAGATTTTAGTTTTTGGTTTTTGGATTTTGGTTTTTGGATTTTAGATTTTAGTTTTTGATTTTGCAGTAGATTTTGGTTTTCCAAAAAACATGAATGGTAGTTTTGGATTTTAGATTTTAGTTTTTAGTTTTGGATTCTAAAACTAATAAATGAAAATATTATTCATAATAAAATATATACTCTAAAATAATAAAATATTGTCATTAAAACACACATAAATTGATTTAATAAAATTATTTTTAAAACAAAAAATGTAAAATACAAAATAAAATTATCTTAAATCCTATAAATATGCAGTAATTTGATCATGAATTCATTCCATATTTGATATCAAATGCTATTACATATAAGTAGTTACGTATTGTAAACAATAGCATACATTTGATGAAGTTTTCTTCTAAAAATAGCATTTACACATATATTTCTATGGTTAAATATCTATGGTTATTTATTTTCCGTATAAATTATTTCTATGATTTGTTTTCTAAAATAAATTTTAAGCATATATTTCTATGGTTAAAATATCTATGGTTAATTATTTATGCATAAACAATTTCTATAATAATTAATTAAGATAGTAGTTTTAAAATAAAATTTATTTTTGAAGTTTTATTTGAACATCTTTTTTTTAACATACTATTTGAACTTCTTTTAATTTACAAGTTCAGAACTTTGTTCTTATATATAGGTTTTCATTATTTTTTAAAATGCTGATTAGTGAATAACAACATTTGAAAAAAAAATTAAAAAAAAATGAAATCCAACGTAATGTTCCTGAAAAAACTTGATCAAAGTGGTGACAAAAAAAAAGTGGTTTTTGGCTTTTCTTTGAAAAGAATCAGTTTATTTTAAAAACTAGTTTCCCAAAATTATAGGGAATCTATTTGTCCAAAAACTTGATTGGTTAAAAAGTGGTTTTTTGAAAAACAAAAACTAAAAAATACTTCAAAATCTGCAAAAAATCATCCTCTAAGTAGAATTAACAACGGCGATTACCTTTTAGCCGATCTAACATGTAGTCGTTAATAACAACATCTGCATTGGTGGAACACAAGATAGTTCGTTCTTGAAAAAAAACTGGATCTTTCGAATCTTCGAAAGTATTCCCATAGACTTCAGAAACAATAGCTTGAATTGCATCTTTGCATCCTTTGATCAATAAATCTTTTGGAATTTCTATCATTGTTTCCCCACTATTTGGTTCATTGATCTTGCCGTCTCCTAAATCCAATATCCATTTGGAGAATCTCTTTATCTCCTCAGCTTGGTGAAGATATGTTTCAGCCATTAACCTCATGTTTTTTGTTAGTTCCAATACTTTGCAATGCTTCCATAAAAAGGAAGAATTCAGTGTTGCCATAACTATGTCGGCTCGATTTCCTCTGGGAATCACAGGAAGAATCTGTCTAAAATCACCACCAAATACCACTACTTTACCCCCTAATGGTGTTCCCTCAGGGCTCTTCATAATATCTGGCATGGTTCTATCAAGTGCTTCGAAACAATATTTACTCATCATAGGTGCTTCATTCCATATTATCAGAGATGCTCTAGCTATTAATTCTACCTGATTACTTCAAGGTTGTATCTTGCAAGTAGAGAACTCATCAGGATTTATTGGAATGCCGTTGTTAATACTACTTAATTTTAAAAATCATACATAGTTTATAAATTATGTGTTGGATAATTATCAAAAATAATTGGCAATTTTTGTTAGGGGAAGATAGATATACTTCAACTCATTTTTCAACTCCAAAGTTTAATATTAATGTTGACATATGTCAACTTAACCGTCGAAAATCTAGAAGTCTCTTTTATAGTGTTTATATATAGTGTTGAGCTTCGACGCTACTGTGTGGGGCGTGGTGCAGAGACATATGGTGCAGGATACAGCTCGACAGGCTGCTCAAGAGGCAGCTCAGCAGGTTGCCCAGGAGGCAGCTAGGCAAGCTGCCCAAGCTGCTGCTCAGGAGGTTGCTCGACAGTTAGCTGCAGCTCAACAGGGATAGCGTGGTCTGCAGGTTCAGGTGCAGAATGGTCCACAGGTTAATATGAATCAGGCCACGCCAGTTCAGGTTCAGGCGAGCCAACATGGGAATGCACCAGGAGGTGTTCCGGTTCCACCACCACCACCACCACCAGTTCTTCTAGGGCAAGTTCCTGAGTTTGATACCACGCTGCTGAAGGTGTTGAAACAGATCAAAGACGTGGATCTGGAGAAATTCGAGGTAGCCACAGACCCCCTTGTTTCTCATAAATGGAGGCAGAGATTGACTAAATGTCTGGAGTTGATTAATTGTCTGATGCAGCTCTGCCTTAATGTTGCTGTGCTATATTTCCGTGGGGATGCAGCAGTTTGGTCGGATGGAGTGCAGGCTATGCATGTAGGCGAGCTGACTTATGCCTACTTCCTGGAGGCATTCGACAAAAAGTACTTTCCAATGGAGGCTTTGCACAAGAAGAGGAATGATTTTGAGCATCTAAAGCAGGGTACTAAGACTGTCAGGGAATACGAGCGAGAGCTTTGCCAACTTCGCATGTTTTCTGGTAGTAATATGGACCAGGAAGATCTGATCAGGAGGTTCTTGGATGGGATGCGAGTTGATCTTCGTGGTAGATGTATTGTGGTGACTTACATTAGTTCGGAGGATACTGGTAGAGAAGGCTGATGTGCAGGAGACGTGCATTGCTAAGGAGCAGAAGTCCTCTAAGGGAGCGCAAGCTAAGACTGGTAGGACTTTTGAGCCACAGAAGAGGACTCGGGATAAGTCAAACATCAAATTCTTTAACTGTGGGAAGATGGGGCACAAGAGTAGGACTTGTCGTAGTAGGCCTATAAGTGCTCAGGTTGCAGCGCAAGGAGCACATGCTACACCAGCAGCACAGGCCGCACCAGCAGCTACAACAGTTGCACCAGGAGCTTGTTACACTTGTGGCAAGATAGGCCATATTTCTAGGTTTGTCCCGACCAGGGTCCTGCGACCAAACGTCCAGCCATCACTCCACGTGTTCACGCTATAGGAGAGGCTGATGGGGCTGAGCCGATAGCTGGTATGTATTTTTCCGATACTTGTTGAGTTGTGAATTTCTTTTGGTGGCTATCTGGTTTAGTTAGAGAATAAAAAAAAATATATATATGCAAATATTGTGTAGGATCGGTTTTGGTTGGAGGTGAGTCAGCTCACACTTTATTTGATACGGGAGCTTCGCATAGCTTTGTGAATTAACGTTTTGTCAAGTCTTGGTCCTTTCGAGGTGTATTCGAGCGTAAGCTTAAGCAAATTCAGACAGCCGACATAGAGAAATTGGGAGCCATTGGTGTCCATCGAGATGTACCAGTTATACTTGGGGGCGTCGTTTTTAGTGGAGATTTAACAGAGATGGAGCTAAACTCCTATGATGTTATTCTTGGGATGGATTGGTTGTCACGACATCGAGTAGTACTGGATTGCCCGAAGGCGAGGGTTCATATTGCTAATGCTGATGGGAAGATCACATTCTAGGGCATCCAGACACACCTGGGAGTTTTCATAATATCCATGTTACATGCTGAGGAGCTACTAGAGAGAGGAGCAGAAGGGTTCTTAGCCACCATTTCGATGGTTAAAGAAGATGGGCAACATGAGTTGCAGAATATTCCGGTGGTTGCTGAGTATGAGAATGTATTTGAGGCCTTAAAGGGGCCACCACCAGCGATAGGAGACACCCTTACGATTGAGTTGGAGCCACGGACAGCACCGGTTTCATGAGCTCCATATAGTCTAGCGCCAGCAGAAATGGCAGAGTTGAAAAGCAGTTGGAGGAACTGTCAGATAAGGGTTTTATCAGACCGAGTACTTCACCATGGGGAGCGCCAGTATTGTTTGTGAAGAAGAAGGATGGAAGTTTCAGGCTTTGTATCGACTACAGGGGCTTGA
>JABAYD010018838.1:0-10754 GCA_014822095.1 Diplotaxis tenuifolia
CATTAAGAACATCCTATCAATGAATATCATAACTAGTAATCCTATAGTTGGAGCTAATTTCAACCTATTTAAGCCCTAAACTTAACATATGAATTACTCAGACATGACTAAGCAATACATAACACAAACAAGGTAAATAAATTGCATAGATAAATAGATAGAAAGTAATGGAGTTCCAATCACAAATCTCTCTGGATCTCCTCTCTAACTCTATGAATCCTAAAACCTTTAGTGGTGAAAATAAAAATGCAAGAAAGCTTCATTTTCCCTAAACACTTTGGCAAAGTATAAATACTTAGGTTAAAATTCGTCAAGGGTAGACTTGTAAATGGTGAAGTCGTGGACTTTAAGTTGACTGGGTCACGTATTGGACTTCTGTTTCTTGGTGTCGGTCGATGATACATAATGTGAATCGATCGATTATTAACGATCCGTGTCGACCATATGTAGGGGTCGATATCCAGCTTCGGATGGTGTTTTCTAATACACTTCAAAATGCTCCAAAATATCACTTTCTCCCAGATCACCTCTAAGCCTATAAATATGCTTATAGTATTCTAAAATATATTAATAAGATATTAAAACACTTATATACCATGTCTAAAAGCGGGTCAAAACCATGGTATATCATTTGCCATGCATGGTTTTTGGTTAATAGTTGTATTGGTTTTAATATTGTGTTCTACTCGTCAAACATACAAAGTTAAGCTGAATAATTATCTATATGTAATTATAAATTGTGAACTAATAAATATTATTTAAATTAATAAACTAATGAGTCTACTAAAAACAACATAAAAATGACATATAAGTAAAATAACATAAAATCATGTAGAACATGACACACAAGTCATTAAAACTATAAACTAAATATATATGAGATAAACCTAAATATGATAATAATTTCATATTTTTCATTAATAAATATGCATTAAGTTATTTTGGTTAGAAAACTTATTTTTTAATTTAAAACATACATGAAATATTTAGCATAAATAATATATATTTTTAGGACATATGTTTTCATGATATTTTAACTTTAATCTTGTATTAATATTTATTTCACTATTTCCAATAAGAATCAGAGAATCTGACTATTATGTTAGCCGTTAAAATTATAAACTAAATATAAGATAAAGCTAATAATGATAATAATTTTATGTTTGTTATGTATAGATATAAATAATTTATTTTGGTTAGAAACATGATTTTTAATATTCAAAATACAGAAAATATTTAGCATAAATATATTATTTATATTTTACAAATATAGTTTTAACAATGTTCTAACTTTAATCTTTTATTAATCTGTATTCAATATACGAATTAGAGAAACTGACTATATTGTTAGCTAGCCACTAATTGTAAATTAAATAATAAGATGAACCTAATTATGATATTATTGATAAATTTGTTAATATTTGTTTATAAATTAACTTTCCTAAATATCATGATAAACATATATATTAAAATAAAATTTAAATAATAATACTAATTAAATTAATGACTTATCCTAAAATCAAGGAGCAATAGGTAAATAATCAAAATAATTTAAATTAATGACTCAACCAAAATTTATGAAAAATATGACAAATAATCAAAATTAACTAAAATTATGGAGAACATGATACATAAGCAAATTTACTTCTCAAATAATAGTATAGGTCATCATATTGTTCTCTTATTCATTCTTCGTTGGCCATGGAAGGTATTCAAAAATTTGTAATACTAGATTAAGTTTCAATATAAGGATTCTTAATTACATTATGAATAAAAACAATTCATTGTTCTTTTTAAGAAAACAAATTTCATTGTTTTCTTACCTTCATATAATGAATTTTACCATTGTGGAGATATATTAGCTATCATTGAAACAAGAAAATAACACTAGTAAAAGTTATCTAAAAAGTTTACCGCACGATGAAAGTATAGATAGCTTTGCAAACACAGATATATCCTTTGTATATTTTAGACCAATGCGGTGAAATTTTTAGTTTTTTTTTTGCAATACTACAAAGAAATAGTATAATATAAATTTATGGACTGTTTAAGAGTTCAAAAAACACCAATTTAATTATAATACTTAGGTGTCTTTCCAGTGCACATGGACATAATATTCTTACAGATCTCATATATATTAATTAAGAAGCATTACATCATGTTTGGTAGTCACGTGTCATTATGAAAATTATTTTTCAAATATACTAGAGAAAAATATTGACTCATATTAACATATAATATACTTTTTATTAAATTAATAATAAAATTATTATTAATGTTATTTATTAATTTATTTTGTAAAAATAAATTAAAAAATAACATTAACTATATAACAAAATTATTTAGATTTTTTCATATATGTTATATTTTGAATTTTTTAAAATGTCTATAAATTAATGAAACATTTAATAGTTTCACATATATATATTTTTATTAATAGTTTAATTTGTTTGTTATAGCACGATAGAAACACTTATATAATTAATGAGTAAGACATATCATTTAATAGATTTTTAAATTAGATATATATCATTTAGTGAGGTTTAAATTAAACTATACACAATTTAAAAATACATAAATATTTAATTCTATAATTTCATTGAACAAATATGGAGAACTTAATACTTTAATGACAAACTTTAAATTTAATATTTAAAACAATGCTGAATTAATGTAAATATTAAATATCTTACATTAAAAATGCTGTTATTAATGGTTTAATTTTTTTTTTGTTATAATAATATACAAATGATCATAAAACCATGTAAGTGTGAAAATTCATTTATTAGATAAACGAATTAGAAGTATCTATTTATATAAAATGATGTTTTCTCCTTCTAAGCTCTGCCACGTAATCTGCCAGCGCACAAAGTCAAGGCACAGGATTCCGCCACGTGTCCAGCGCGTTTAGTGAAGCTTTGCGTTTCGCCGTCTTGGGCTTACTCTTATTTCGTTTGTAGTGGACTTCAACACCCAAACCAGCTCAACACAAGATCTAACCCTAATGTCTCAGAGATGAACAAAACTTTTTTCCCGGCGCACAAAGTCGGCCACTTTTCCGATTCTTCGCATCATGAGGAACCGTTTGTGTTAAGGCTTCCCGGTTAATCACCTTTCTCCTCCACTACGTTGACACCGATGCTTAGTTTTCCCGATCTGTATAAATATTTGTGAGTCTTCTTCTCATTGATTTTATAATATATATACATGTTAATATCATTTATTAATTAGATGTACTTATATAAATTAAGTGATTGTAAATAAACATATATCATTATTTTATTTAAGTGTTTGCACTAAATTAATAGCATATATAATAGTTACAGATTTATCAATTATTTAATATATATATTCATTATTTTATAATATATAAAAAATACAAAATAAAGAATAACACATAAAATAGTTTATATATAATTCTTATCCCGCACATTAACCTAGTACTTATTAACACATACATAATGAACTCAAAATTTTCATAATAAGTTATTTTATATCCTATCAAAAGTTTTAAACCAAAAAACAATTATATATATCACAAAAAATTTAATCAAAATATATATGCTTGTTCCTTCTATATTTTTTTTTAGAAATTAGCATATTATAACTATTGGAAAATTTTCCTTTACATATTGTACTCAAATTAATACATAATAAATCTAATAAATTAATCTTTAAAATCTGAAGACTTGTTTTTCAATTATACATATTTCAGTTTTTATGTGATTAATAGGTAACTACGCTTTTTTTTTTGTTTATACTTTTTATGATTCAAAGTTATTTTAAGACAACAACACAGTATATATAAAGGAATTAATTTTTTTATTTATAAATATATATTTTTTTTTAGTCAATTTTTATTATATTAAGTTTCAACCAATTTTTTGGTTTTATAAATAAAGCTTATTATTTATTTAGGGTAACAATGAGTTTAGTCAATGTAAATTTTAACGTGAAATCCTTAAAGAGAAGAAACCACTTCATAAAATACAGTAGATAATAATAAAAGATCCAACTCTCATGAATTATAAATATTTATTTTTAATTTTTAGATATCAATTAAACTCACTAATAATACAAAAACAAATTAAAATTTGAATATTTATTTTCGGTTATACAAAATTCATTTTGATTTGAGTAATATTTAATTATGTATTTTTTGTTCAAACTTTTTATGATTGAAATCTTTTGGATAACAACAATTATGTATAATAAATATTATTTTTTAATAACCATGAGGATTTTAAAGGCTTTTCAGGTCCAAAAAAAACTAATCCCCCTCAGTGTTGCATCCATGTTCGTAACTAATCCATCAATATGGCACACTTAAGTGGTCAAGGTTAATCGAACCCATGGCGTAAACTCCAGCTAGAGCCCCCTTACTACTAAGCCAAGATGACTTGGTTATATTTAGCTAAATGGAAGATTATATCACTATAAAAATGTGAGCCAGTGTGACTTCATTTGTAACTGAAAAGACATTGTGGTTTTGAGTGTAAATTTCTCTAATTTTAAACATATGATACTCCTAACATGTCCGGGTGCAATATAGTTTTTATCTCAATTTGAAATTTTTTTATTAAAGATTTTCTGATTTTCCAACCATTTACAAGTTGAAAACTAGCTGGCCAAAAATTGACATTCCTAGTCACATATACATTATTTTATAGCAAGCGCATTGGAATCTGCAAACGCAACCGCAGTCGCTTTCTCTCTCTCTGTGGACGTTGGAAGGTGAGCAAAGAAAACGTCTACAAATAGACATATTGAGTGGGCAGCTTAGGGTTTTTGAAGAGAAACGAATTTGGGTTTGTTTTTGGGATTCTACAAAAACTCAAAACTTTCTTCTTTCCTTTTTTTTTTCTTTCTGTTGTCTTGTATTCCGAAAGCTGAATTGAGTTGGGTGAAGCAATTCTCAGGTCTGTCTGTCATGTCTTTACTTCTACTTCTCATTAAGGAAAACACTTCTTGATCTCATCAAGTTCCCATCTTTGTACACATCTCTTCATTCAAAAACTCTACTTTTATATATACATCTCCCAGATTCCAAACTTATAATAATTATTTCATCATGAGTTGTTTCTTGCCCTTGTATCTCTTCACAAACTTAATTTTCAAAATTACTAAAACAAAAAGGAAAAAAAAACAATTTATTCTTCTGTTCAGATGCGTTTTCTTAGAAGTAAAAAGAGATCGATCATAATAATTGTTTCGGTTATATATCAGATTAAGATTAAATTTAGGTTATGATTATTTTAAGTTTCTCGCATGTAGATCTCTGCAAGATTCTGTTTCCTTTCTTGTCAGCTAAAGTAAAGGGTTTTGGTCTGAAAATCTTCTAAATCTGCTCGATTTGTTTTCTTCATCTTCTTCTTGAAACTAAGCGTAGTTTTGTCTCTCTCTCTCTCCTTTATGTGTAATAATGTTTCCTTCTGTACTAACTTCAGTTTCATGTGCATCAGTGCCTTCTCAATTCTTCTTCGTATCCGTTTGTTTTCTTTTCTCTCTCCATATTTATACTATTTTATTGGTTAAATTCTTACTAATTTTCCTTTGAAACAAAAAAATTAAAAAGAATTCTTCACATAACACAGACTAGAGATCTATGATATTGTAAACCTTTTCAAAAGTATGTAAATTTGGCAGATCAAAAGTCAAATTACATGTGTTTGTTTGCTGTTTGAGCCCGTGAAGCATTTCAGATGTTAATTGAAGAGAGAGAGAGAGACCCAATATATATAGATAGCAGAAGGGATGGTTCAAAATAAATTTTATCTGGGTTCCAAAAACCATGTAATTAAATTCGTTTGGTTTACCTCCTCATTTCTTCTAATTCAAAAAAGTTTTTAATATTCTATATATGTCTATGAGTTTTATGGTATACACATAATTATCATGAATGGTAATGTTAATATAGTGTAATAGTAAGAATCAGTTCAAAAAATATATATATATATATATATATAGTGTACTAGTGAAAGATTTGACAAATTCATAAACTATTGTTTCAGCTACTTCAGATCCGCATCAAATCCAATGTATTTTTCTTTTGTATGTCCTTGAAATCAATCAAACAACATCCTTAATTTTATTTTCCCAAGAAAGTTGGGATACGAAAAGAAAACTCTTTTGTCCACTTAGCGCATAAAACTAAGTTTGGTAAGTAGTTTTAAATTATATTAATTCAAACCCTAGCTTTAGGGCTTTTGTTTAAACTACAATTTTTTTACATTTTATGTTATAGATATAATATTATTTCCTACTTTTTGCAGTATATCAATCTTTTGTTTGTTTGTTGAACAGTACTCTATATTTCAATAATGTCCAAATTGAGCTGTATTTATATGTAATAACTTATTTATAATCTTGTTGTTGGTTTTGCCAATTAAAATGAAGGATGGGAAGGGGAAAGATAGAGATCAAGAGGATAGAGAACTCAACAAATCGACAAGTGACCTTCTGCAAAAGAAGAAATGGACTTCTGAAGAAGGCTTATGAGCTTTCAGTCCTCTGTGATGCAGAGGTTGCCCTCATCGTCTTCTCAACTCGTGGCCGTCTCTATGAGTACGCCAACAACAAGTAAGCTATCTCTTTGTTTATGTAAATGTGAGATAGTTAATTACAAGCATAACGATTTGCATAATGGTTTTAGCCACAAAAACGAATATGATGTTTTTAGATTAGCTTTTTGCTAAGCTTAAATGATGTAAAATATCACGAAATTTGCATTGTTTTAATTATTGTACTTTTTATATGCTGACTTGAATTATTGATGCAACACAGTTGAAAATTAAAAATAGAAATGCTGACATGGTACTTGATTTCTAGTTTCAATTAGATTTTCAAGATATAAAATCTAAGTTACAAAAAGATATTAAATCTAGACTATACCATATGCAAAACGTAGTAACAAAAGTACAAATGATATTTTTGAACTTTAGGAGTCTTAGTAATCTTTACATATGCATACCCATATATCTTACAAAAGTAATTATATGTACACGAGTACTATACATATAAATACTATTTCATGTATACATATAAATCTTGAGAAAATCTTAAAAGAGAGAGATAGTACACTGTGTTTAAGTATCAAACTCATGCTAGCTAGCCTGCAGTTGCAGTGTGGGACAACTAGTCTTTTTATTTTGTTTGCGTTGTCAAAGTATATCTTGGAACTTAAAACAATTGTGCAGCGAGGAGATGTGTTATAGTTCGTACTCTTCTTTCCTCTTTCATCTTAAGCAGATCAGATCATGTCTTTTCCTCCCTTTTTAGCTTTCTCTCCTTATATCTTCCATTTCCTTTTTAAAATCTATTAGTCACTTCAACTTTTATATATCCAAAATCATTTATATATATCTGACAGTCTCAACTCCACCCCGCCTTCAGTTAAAACCCAATATGTTTGATTTAAATACGAATAAAACTTGTTATATTGGGTCCGATTGGTAATATTTTTGTAGCTTTAAAATTTTAGCTCTAGAAAAAAAACGGTAGATTTTTTTGCTGTAGCTTTAATTTTTATTTCTGTATATTTTATGGAAAGTTTAAAAAAAATTGCTTTGAATAATTGGCTTTAGAAAGCACTTGTAGAGCTGTAGATTATTTTAGGAGCTGTGATTTTTAAAATATCATTAAAGTTTGATTACTGTAAATTTGGTGCTTTCGAAATATGTAGTGCTTTGGAAAGCACCTACGGCCATTACCAATCTACAATATTCAGAGTATATAATAATGATGTTTTCTGTTATCTCTATACATTGTTTGTTTCCCAATGCTATACAAATTCTATATATAAATTTCACTTAGAATATAGTTCCTTAAACGTTATTGCTTTTTTTTTTATTTACGCCTATGTTTGCATTTTTTCATGTTTTAATATAATAATCTATATAAACGAATGCATGTTTTGACATCTGAATTAGAATACCGCAGTGATTAAATTGATTAGTACGTGTATATACTCAATGTTCTTGAGCTTGTTAAAGAAGTTACATACTGAATTGGATAATTCTTTTTTTTGTGACAGCATAAGATCAACCATTGAGAGGTACAAGAAGGCTTCTGATAACACCAATACTCACTCTGTGCAAGAAATTAATGCTGCGGTTTAACTTTATCTCCATCTCTCTATACTTCATTATAACATCATATTAGACACACGTGCTTATATATTCATGATATATATAATGTGATGGGTGTTTAAATTACAGTACTATCAACAAGAATCTGCAAAGCTGAGGCAACAAATCCAAACGATTCAAAATTCCAACAGGTTTTCTACCCTTATTTATAGTTACTTATTATTTTATATGTGTATATATATAATTGACTGTAACACTTTTTTATATATATTGTTGTAGGCATTTGATGGGAGACTCTTTGAGTGCCTTAAGTGTCAAGGAACTAAAACAAGTTGAGAATCGCCTTGAGAAAGCCATCTCCAGGATCAGGTCCAAGAAGGTACGTAGCTGCAACATCTCATAAGACTCTTATAAGCTTTTATATATATATCATATCAGTTTCCTGAATATTCTCTAATATGCTTTGTGTACTTGCGAGAATAGCATGAGTTTCTTCTAGCTGAAATCGAGAACCTGCAGAAAAGGGTACATAGATCTCAAATTATATTGTTGCTCTAAGTTTTTAAGGTAATCTCTCTCCAATAAAAAATCATTGAATATGGTGTATACTACAGGAGATTGAGCTTGATAATGAGAGTATCTATCTCCGAACCAAGGTAAAAACATATATAATGCGTTTTTTTAATTCCATAAACACATCAGTTAATCATCTATGCATCATAAGAAATTTCTTCAGTATACCTAATTAAAATGTTTTGATATCAGATAGCAGAAGTGGAGAGGTTTCAACAGCACCATCATCAAATGGTTAGTGGTACAGAGATGACAGCGATCGAGGTCTTGGCCTCTCGCAATTACTTTGCCCATAGCATAATGACTACTGGTTCTGGATCTGGAGCTGGCCATGGATGGAACTCTGATCCCGACAAGAAAATTCATCTTGGATAATCTCTTGGCGAGAAAAAAAAACAAGCTGCAATAATGGCTATATGAAGCTCTCTACATAAACTATGTTTGGTGTTGTTATAATTCAAAGAAACAATGAAGGTATTGATCCTTCAAGACTCGTTGGAAACTTGTGCGTTGTGTAATAATGAAGGCATACTTTGGTTTTATTGTGCCTATATGAAATACATTATGGTATCTTATTTAGTGATTCATATGATATCGTAGAGCATAGCATATACATATGACTAAAGAACAGAGCATCTTTGTGAACGCTGCTCTCTGCGCAGTCTAGCGGTTTCCCTCTCAGCATTATTGAGTTGTTCTCTCAGCCTCCTGATCTCATCAGAAGACAGCTTATGCATTTCAGTCATCTTTTTCTCGGTTTCTTGTCTTGCTGCCTGTGCCTTAGCTAGTTGCTCCTTCACATCATTCAGTGATTCCTTCAGCTGGTTAGCGATCTAACCAGAGACAACAAAACCAACACATAGATGATATGTAAACATTCTATATATGACTGATGAAATGAAGTGAATATTATATATACCTTCTCTTTTATCCCTTCAAGCATTTCATTATAAGTTTTCTCCATTTCCTTCTTAACTTGTGATATTTCTTGTTTCGACTTCTTAACTTCATTGCTTGAATCTGCTTCTGTTTTTCCTCTAACGTGGCCTCGTTCTCCTGAAATGATCAATATGAAGGTGTATATTCAGATCAGTTTTATTTAAACAAAGAAACGAAATGTGGAATCTTCTTTTGTTAAAGAGTATATCCTTTAACCCTTAGCTCAAGTGACAAGTCAGCCATAAATGGTTTTCCATTGTTCTTCTTTGAGATTTGCTCGACAAAGTTGAGAAGATCCTGGACTTGCTCTTCTTTCTTGCTTTTAGGGATATTACGCCTATTGTCAAACAATACCTTGCGGTCATCACATTCTTTGAGAATTTCCTATGAAGAAGCAACTCTTAAACGTAATACAGATTTGTTTTAAATGATGACCAAAAGAATAAGCAAAGTAAATCCGTTTTCATTCTTTAATATTTACACCATTTATATGTTCCTTCTCATTCTTTCTCTTTTTCAAGAATAATAAGTGACAAACATTCTATTTCGTTCCTATTATTTTGTTTCTATTCGTTCTTTCATATTCCTTCCTATTATTTATTTTATTAGTTACTAGTTGGAGTTGTAGTTATGTAAGATATATTGCATTAAGCAATGATAAACAGACCTGAAACTCAGGACAATCCTCCAAATAGTCATCAAGAGTATCTCCATCATCGAATGCATCTCCATTGGTGAAAACCACAATCATGTAGTCAACGATCTGGCTTCCGAAAAGGATCTTTAATGTGCGAAGCGTTAATTGCTCCTCTTCTGTTAACCGGTTCCTCACAGAGAAAACCAGAATGACTGCATCTACCATCTTTAGCCAGACGTAAGCATCTTACGATTTCTCTGATGGTGAAATCTGGCGTCGAGGAAGCACTGAACAGACCTGAAAGCACCCCACTAGTTAATCGAAATGTGCGTTTTAAGAAAATGTGAGGGGTAATACTCACCTCTAGGTTTTTACTAACATGTTAGGTTTAGGGAAGAAACGTGGGTTGAATCCCGTTTGGACTCGTATGAATGAATATGATTGTTTGTATTGATTTTGATAAGAAATGAGTTTACAAAGATGATCTTGATGATCTAATCGAAAATACAATGATGTTT
>JABAYD010018839.1:0-10487 GCA_014822095.1 Diplotaxis tenuifolia
TCAAGCATCGACTCTTTCCTGTTTTGTAAGAGAAAAGATACAAAAATTAAGAACCTTAAATCGATTCTGATTGAATTTATTATTGGAATTGAAGGAGAGAAAGAAAAGATTACCCCATTCGGTTTCAGATTCACGAACCCTAGATCCCCTTTTCGATTTGGGATTTTTTTTCCTTTTAAAAACGATACTTGAAGAGAATTAGGTATTTTAACACGTTTTTTTTTAAGTTTAAACGTCTGTTTACTGTTCCGTCAACGCCGTTTACTGTTCCGTTATACATTCCGACGAAGAAAAGACGGAGGCCAAGTCGGAGGTTTATTGTGTTAAAATAAATAGCTTGAAGGTTTGAAGTGAGAGTTTTTGACCATGGAGGTTTAAAGTGCTACCTTTTCATACCTTCGAGATTTAAAATGCGATTTTTCCGAATTGAATATATTGAAAATGTAGACTTTGATATAATTTTTTTGTATTTTTGTTAAAATAATTTGGGTTCACATATATCTTTGAAGATTAGGGATTGTATTTGTATGTCGTAATTTGACGACGATTTGATGTTTCCATTTATATTTTAATTTTTTATTTTTTAAATTTATCATACTTTTTTGGGATAAAAATGTTAAGATTTATACCGTTTTCTGTTTCTAATTATACAGATTATAAACTACCAGTTACATAAAATTCCTAAAATTAACGAAAAGATCTTTAAAACATAAAATGTAATAATATAAACTAAGAATGAAAGAAGAGTCTTTGTATTCCTTTTTCTTTCCAAATTAGGTAGATAACAACTTTATAAAATGAGCTTGACAGTAGTGGTTAGGCAGCTCTGAGATTGCTGTCTTGGCAAATAGATCCAAGATAAGATACTCAGGGAAATTAAATAATTAATAACTTCAGGATTGGAATGGTTCAATCGAATATTCAAAAATGCAAGCACGATTTCTATATGTAAGTCCACGACCTCATTACATTAGTTTTCCAACAAAAAAAAATATGGTCTTATAATTTTGGCCTTTGCAAATATGCCGACTTTAAGACATCAGGCATCATTTATTATAACTTTTATATATAAATACAAGCATACATAGGGTTTTCATCTTCCAACTGTAAGTACATATTTATGGATCATGATGGTCCAAAATGCAGTGCTTTGGTTCGACCAAATCATATGCTTCAACTACAAGAATTCATCATAACACTAAAAAGAAGGAAAAAACTCGAGGCGGTACCATTTTTTAATCTTTGTAGATAATTATATAAAATGGAATAAGTACCTTCATAATCTGCCAGCTTCATCATCATCATTACAACCATTATCTCTCTCTCAACTTAGCCCCTTTTTCTATCTCTCTCTAGTTGTTTTTGTTGTTGTTCTAATAAAAACGTATGTCGTTGTTTGGTTGGATCCGGAGACCATAGACGTATGGTGAATAGTTTAATGTGTTTCCGGTTTATAATAATGTGTTGTTTGCCTTAATTACCATGTCTCTGTCGATAGATCCAAATCCATTAACTTGTAAAACGATAACATAATAACAAAATTTCTGACCAAACATGATATACTATTGATTTATGTCCATGAACATATTTATTAAAAAGTCTAAGAAAGTAATTTTGGTTTTATAATTATGGAAAGAAATGGTGGTCACGTGTATTCTTGTCCATGGAGTAGTTGTCATGCGTTCCAACCCAAATTTGGGGTCATCTTTCTTGGACCTTCTGTGCCTTTTCTTGAATACCTTCGTTTTTTATTCCTTTGTACATGTATAGTGTTAGGTGCATATGAATAACATAATTAAAATAAAAGATGTGTTAGGTGCATATATATGAATAACATAACTAAAATAAAAGATTTTTACATTATGTTATTGGTATTAATAATGCCAACTGGTTTTAGACCTAGCAACAGATAGATCATGGCTCATACTCCTCTCAGTTTAACATATGGCATGTCATATTGTGATATCTGCTTAATACACGTTATCAGTATGCTTTTGAACCGATCGACCGACATTAACGTGAACTTTAAGGTCTTGGATTTGCACTAAAGTATTATCCGTATAGGGATCTGATTTTTTGTGATTTATTTTCCTTTGTTGATTTATAGATTTTAGCGACTAACCTCTTCTCTCTACCCACTTTGCGAGTATAAGCCGTTTCTTTGGGATATAATCAAAACTTTAAAAACTTTTAATGTCAAAATGCATGTTTATTGCTAGTTTAAGATGAAAGAATCGTGACATATAACCACAAGGTGGTGGTCTAGCTACTGATAGGTTATCTTTGGGATTTGCTAAGCATTCCGGTTTTGAAGGTACTCCCAATACATTTTACTTTGTGGTCATGAAGATATGTGCCTATTTTACGGTTTATTTGAATACACAGCGTGAATTACACCACCTTTTTAGGGATTAGTCTGAGTTTTTCTATGGATTTAGAATATTTTAAGGTTAAAAAAAATCGTGACATATGAAAAGTCAAAGCATCATCAAAATATGATAAAAGTCTTTGGACAATGTTTTTTGTCAAAAAAAAGTCTTGGGCAATGTCTTTCATATATATACTCTTTTTTGTAATTCAAAGCTCTATAATTCGCAAAAACATTACTATATCAAGAAGCTATATGCCAGTCAAGACAACTGCTGCACGTTGATTGTTTATTACCAACATTTTCTAATTCCACTTATCAGTGTTTGACGAGTCGACATTTTTGTGTGCATGGGATGACATAAATAGCATCCAGAAGATACGTGGACTGATAGGTGGCCTACAGCAATTGAATACTCGGTTTTACTATTTAGCGAATATCAATTTCATCAATAAGTAAGATAAAATGATACGGTTATAAGTGATTTATACCAATATTGTCGTTGCTATATCAACCAGATTCAAACGCACATGTTGACAAAATGTCCATTAATTATAGAGATCCTAGGTTTACAAGTTCATCTCACTGTGTCTTAGTTGTGACATGCTTGATCACCTCGACATGTTGATAGTATATATACAGTAAAACCTTTATAAATTAATAATATTGAAATTACATCAAAATTTTATTTTTTTTATTAATTTAAAAAATATTAATTTATATATATTAATTGAATTAAAAACTTAATTTAAAATTATAGAATTATATTAATTATAGAAATATTTAATATATATTAATTTATCGAATATTATAGAGTTTCTATAGTATAATAAATGATGAAGATTCAGGTGAAATTGTCTACAGTCAAAGAGATTTCTATTGTTTAATGGATCTATTTCCATCAACGACTTATATTGGATCACTGGAAGTAAATACACAGGTTGCATTTTTATATTAAACAAGTTTAATGATCGAATTTTTCCCTTATCACGTGTTCATCAATGTATCTACTTGTTTATACAAAAAAGGAAGAACTCTTACATTTGAATTAAGAAGGAAGAAGTTAACGAGGCAAGAAAAGAAGGAAGAACTGCATCTTTTTTTCCCATCAAAGTTATATTAAAGGACCGAAGCCCAAAGGCAAAGCCCAAACACAATTACAACTCCAACATACACACAAAAACTTTAAAATAAAGGATATACAAACTCTCAATTATTGGGCTGTAAGCCCATAGATTCCCAAACAGAAGAGGCCCACTTGTTTTTAGGATTTTGCCTGAAACGAAAACTCCTGCAAGGAGCCGCCACCCTAGACTCCTACAGAGTCACCGCCGGAGTTCAAAACGGAGCACAACCAGAATACGGATCCGTGCACACAACTCCACCATCGAACATCAATGGAGGGTACCGAAACTATTCTCCACACCGATCTACGAAATCACCATAGATTAAAACCGCCTACCATCAATCTTCCATAACCGTCATACAACATGCGGCACCAATATCAGATCGAGAGGCAAAGTATCCGATGAAACCCAGATTCGTAGATCGAAAAAGATCGGGATAGCACCCGAGGACCAAACCACCACTCACGCAACTAAAGCCGGCGACGCAAGGCCGTGAACACCTCTACCTCCCGGAGACTAAAGCCGGCGTCGACGGAGCTGTCGAAACCTCCGCCTCCCGGAAAAAAAACCCACCTAGATGAGACCAAAAAACAAAAGAAAACAGAAATCTCTCAAACTACCGTAGAAACCGTGTCTTTTCTCAGTATCTCTTCAAACTAATTTGTTTTCTATTATCATCGGGAAGAACTGCATTTTATTGGAGGTTTTTTTTTTACTTAATTATTGGAGGTAAGTCAACGAGGCAAGAAGGAAGAAGTCGTACTTGTGTGAATTTCCACATCCACACATACTGGAAATTTTTTATAAGATTGAGTGAAATTAATGAGATTTCTATGAGTGTATATTTGAGTTTAGTCTATACCATTTCCAAATTCCAATACATCTAATATTAAGTAACCTTAATGATTAATAACCCCATACTTAGTATAAAAACAACAATCATGGTTGTGAAAAAGGGGTTGGTGCATGGTGGTGGTGGTGTGTGATTGTTGTTATATGTTCATTGTTATCCTGCTGTCTATTCAATTATTTAGATGAGTAATTTATATGCACAATCATAAAATGCATTTTATTAATTATATATTTTTGGTATTATTTATCTGATATGCATCAAAATTTCCTTAATGTTTAAAGTTTGTTAATTATATAACTAATCTCATTATATGCTTTTCTAGTTAAGACACCTATAATTAAATCAATAAATATGCAATACACTAGTTCAAATCTGAGTGATAATACAGCATACTAGTACCAACCATTGTGAATACTAGTCATTATTCATTAATAGGCAAAAATAAGACATTTCTTGCATGTATCCTTCATATATTTATTTCATATATCTTTGACATAAAGCTGGGTAGATATCTTAGGAATATATTTTACCAAAAAAAGGAATATATTTTACCAAAAATAATAATTTAATATATAAAGATGGGCAGGTTACATCTTGAGGAAATATAGTTTAATCCAACATTTATTCGTTGAGGATTAAAGAAAAAAATGGATAAAGATAAAGCATTTTGTCTCACGTTTGGACCACGCTCTGTGCGTCTTGCAACTGCCTTTGCCTACCTACAGCATTCATGAGATAGTTATGTTTCTCTGTAAGAACAAAAAGCAAAAAAAAAAAAAAAAAACGAAAAGAAAAAAAGCAAAGAATCTTACTTACACGATTTTAATGCTTATTTGCTTAACTACTTGTTAATTTGTTATGTCAGAGGTACAAAGATAATTATAATTAACAAAAACATTACTACATATATTTCTTTATTTAATCTTTGTGTGTGTTTCCTTTATATTTTCCATTTATGTATTAGTTATTTTTTTTATATTCTGTCTAGGGAAATGATGAACGATCACAGCTATCTTGAACCAGATTATTCCGAGTTTGTTGAATATGATCCTAGTGGAAGATATGGCAGAGTAAACTTCTCTCTCTTTCTCAGTAAGTTGATCATCTCTTTTGTTTTGCTGAGTTTCTTGTGTGTTCTTTTTGTTGCAGTACAGTGAAGTTCTTGGTAAAGGATCTTCAAAGACCGTGTAAGAATCCAATCTCTCTGTTGGCTTAAACTACTTTAGTTTCAGATCAGAGATCAAAACTTATTTTGTGGTTTTGTTATCTGGATTTGCAGTTACAGAGGATTTGATGAGTATGAAGGTATAGAAGTAGCATGGAACCAAGTAAAGCTCTATGACTTCTTGCATAGTCCTCAAGAACTTGAGAGGCTCTACTGTGAGATCCATCTCCTCAAAACCTTAAAACACAAGAGCATCATGAAGTTCTACACTTCTTGGGTCGATACCGACAATCGAAACATTAATTTTATAACTGAAATGTTCACTTCTGGTACACTAAGACAGTAAGATTCTCTATCTATCTCCTATCTAAGTTATGTTACTGGTTCTTATGCTCTGGTGGATGCAGGTATAGGCTAAAGCACAAGAGAGTGAACATAAGAGCGGTGAAGCATTGGTGTAGACAGATCTTAAGAGGCTTAAACTATCTTCATACACATGACCCTCCAGTGATACACAGAGATCTTAAGTGTGACAACATTTTTGTTAATGGGAACCAAGGAGAAGTCAAGATAGGTGATCTTGGTCTTGCTGCTATCTTACAAAACTCCCATGCTGCTCATTGTGTTGGTATGCAATAACTTCATTGCTTTGCTGAGTTTATAACTGATGCTGAGAGTTTTTTCATGCAACTCTTAGGGACACCAGAGTTCATGGCTCCTGAAGTTTATGAAGAAGAATATAATGAACTAGTCGATATATACTCCTTTGGTATGTGTGTTTTGGAAATGATAACGTTTGATTACCCTTACAGCGAGTGTACTCACCCTGCTCAGATTTACAAGAGAGTTATATCGGTGAGAATCTATTAAATTAGATAGACTTTCAACTTAAAATTAATTAGCTATAAAGTAGATTGGTCCATCGCTCTTATATATTATTTAAATATCTCTTCCAACTATCGATATGGGACGAGGTCCAAACCCGCTATCATCTGGGATATAAGCTTTCCGGTCACAAGATTTTATTTGATTTTAAGACTGTTAATACATTCTCTTTCACAGGGCAAGAAACCAGAGTCATTAGACAACGTGAAGGATCTTGAGGTTAGAGGGTTTATAGAAAAATGCTTAGCCAGAGCGTCTCTTAGACTCTCAGCTAGTGAACTACTAAACGACCATTTTCTTTGTATCGATGAAAGTGAATCTGAAACCAAAGAAAACTCATTTCATCATCCTCACTACTCTAACGGTTACTACATCCACAATAATGGAAACCAATGGGCTTATCATGTAGATGAAGACACAGAAGAGTGTGAGAAGAAGTTTGACAATGTTCGTATAAGTATAACAGGGAAGAGAAGAGACAATGGTGATGATGGACTGTTCTTGCAACTCAGAATCGCTGACAAGGAAGGTTTGTGACACTCTTTGTCAGTTCTTGAACAGAGGAGACTAGCTAGAAGTTTCCATGCTTTAGACTATTAAAGAGATTCATTTTAATATTTGAATTTTGCAGGGATTGTGAGAAACATATACTTCCCTTTTGACATGGAAACTGACACAGCAATAAGCGTTGCAAGAGAGATGGTGGAAGAGCTGGAGATGGAGGATTGTGATGTGACAAAGATAGCAAACATGATTGGTGGAGAGATTGCTTCTCTGATTCAATGTGGTGCAGTGTTGTGGAACGGGTGTGGAGAGAAGCATGGACGGTTTTGAGGAGATTACTACTGGACTAGACCACTCTGACGTAAGAAGAAGAGTTTCTTGTAAGTCAAGTAATGGTATACACTGAGTCACTGACTATATATGTGGTTGAAGAATCCAGGTCCTTTCTCTTTTGAACACCTACTGCTATGTCAAAACCAATGAAAAATAAACTTGAAGTTAGAGAGATTCAAGGATCAACAGCTGAAAGACCTAACGGGAGGAGTATCGAGCTCTGGGGAAAGCTTTACTCCCAAGCAAACAAAGATGATGACATTTTTAGGTTCACGTTGATGCTTTTTTTTTTACCTTTTTTTTTGTTAATGTCTGTAGAATAGGAATAAATAGAGTAATGTTGACAAACCAAGAAAATCACAGTTTCAAACTTTTATTCCCTAACTTTAGCTCACTAGTCTTAAACTCAAATTTATCATTCTCATTTTTGAGAAAAAAAGAAAAGAAAAGAAAACCTTTTTCCGTTTATCATAAATTCTATCTGTAAAGTTTAAACCCAAATGCATTTGAACAAATTCAAACGCAAACACAACAACCTCAAGTCGTGAAATCATGTCAAGGTAGTAGAATAGAGTAGTTTTGACTAGGCCCAATGGGCCCATCTAACAAGAGCCCAGTAAGAAAAGAAAACCTAAAACAACTGAAAATGAGGAGCTATATATTATCAACTAGGGTTTTGATCCCTGCTTCAGAAGCCGCAGCTACCAAACCCGTCGATTTTCACAACCGGAGGAGAGCTCGGAGGAATCTTAGCAGCCATGGCGGAGAAAGCAGTCACCATTAGGACAAGGAAGTTCATGACCAACAGGCTTCTCTCCAGGAAGCAGTTTGTGAGTTTCACTTCCTGTCTCTATGTTTCATATGATTCTCGCCACTGAAATGAACCAACGTTAGTGAGACAGACAATCTTGGGTTAGAAGTTTCCTAGGTCTTATTCTTAGTAATGTAACAATTTACATTTCAACAAGTGCCCAAACTCTAAACACATAGAAATCTATTGAAAGTTTGGAACTTTCATCCATTTTTACTCATAAGATTATGTTACAAGTTAGTGACGGTGGCTTCTATGAATGTAGGTCATTGATGTTCTTCACCCAGGAAGAGCTAATGTTTCAAAGGTATACTCTTTTACTACGTCCATGATTGTGTTTATTACTTAAAGCCATCTAAATTCATTAACCTTATACTTTTTTTTTTCTATAAATTGGAATTTTTGTTTAAGGCTGAGTTAAAGGAGAAGTTGGCAAGGATGTACGAGGTGAAGGACCCAAATGCTATCTTTGTATTCAAATTCAGAACTCAATTTGGAGGTGGCAAATCTTCTGGATTTGGTTTGATCTATGACAATGTTGAGAGTGCCAAGAAGTTTGAGCCCAAGTACAGGCTCATCAGGGTAATATAGTATTCCCTATCTTAGTTAGTTGGTATCAGTGTGTTCCCTTCATACTAAAATGATTCTTGTTGTGTTTGATAGAATGGACTTGACACCAAGATTGAGAAGTCAAGGAAACAGATTAAGGAGAGGAAGAACAGGGCCAAGAAGATCCGTGGTGTTAAGAAGGTGAGAGAGATGCCAACACCACCTTGTTAACCTAATTATCTGAAGTCGTTTCTTTCGTTCCTTTTTTTTTGTTAACGGTTTTGTGTTTGTGTGCAGACCAAAGCTGGTGACCCCAAGAAGAAGTGAGTTGCTAAAGACAGCGGAAGCATTTTGGGTTTTGTTCTGCATCATCCCTTCTTTATTTCGATTTTGTCACACACTTGTTCTGTCTCGGTTTGCATTATTATGCCTTAAGCTTTAGAGAATCATGTGCTAAAGATTTTGCTGAATACATTTTATTTATAAAACTTGTCTCCTTGCTTAAAAAGTTATATTCTTGTTTCGTTCACATATGGCTGATGTTTGATTTTGGTAACATGTGTTGTATTCTAGAGTTACCCAATATAAAACATCTGTTACTGTCTGTTGTCGTCTGACTAGCTTAGTGATGAGTGTTTTCTTCACAAACAGAAAGCTTCATCTACTACAAATGTTAGCTAACACGAAAAAATCATATAGTCAGATGACAAAGTATTGGTGACACAATAGTTATGAGCCTGCAACAAGTTTCTATACGATTTTAGTGTCACCTCGAATGAATTTTGAATCATGGCCTATAGTAACAGAGCCGCTCACAGTGACTTTTTTTTTTTTGTTAGCTAATCATATTACTAGTGAGTGTGCGGTTGACTTGACTTTTAAGACATTGATCAAAAGGTTCAACTAACCAAAGCACGGGAACGAGTGTCTGCAACGCCCAGTCATAATTATTTCCTTAATTCCGACACTACCCTTGCTAGTGGTCATACCTTACCACCAACGCAACGCAAGGGGGCGCATCAATCCTCGTGGTCTCAGTTCCTCGACTACGTCACGTGCCACGGTGGCGGCAGCAACACCTCGCATCCACCCGATACGGCGCCGTTTTACGAGAAGATCAAGTCGAAGCTTCAGCTAGAGTTCAACAAGAACCAGCTCGTGGAGAAGCTCCGTAGGTTGAAGAAGAAATAAGGTAACGTGATGAGCAAGATAGGGTTAGGTAAAGAGGTTTGTTTTTAAAAGCTCTCATGATCAAACCACGTTTGATATCTCTAGGAAGATTTGGAACCAATCAGGGGAGATCATAGGGTTCGAAGATAATAACAATGTAATAGATTTCGAGGAAACTAATAACCACCACCATGTGGAGATTGATTCTGATAACGTGTTGGAGAAGAAAGTTCAATAAAAACAAAAGATCTCTTTAGCTATGTATATTAAAAAATAAGCAAATAATGTTTTGTGTGATGCATTTATGAAATATCTTATGGACAATTAACACTTATCTTTCTTGATTTGATATATACTATATTGCAGTTGCCAGTAGCATTCTTTTGTTATATGTATTTGATGATAGATTTATGTGTATAGTTATTTGAAAAAGTTATGAACTGAAGCTCATAATCACCCTATGCTGATGTGGCCTTACTCTCAGAAGTTACACTCGAACTTTGGACCTATGCCATCTCTCTCAATAGAACGATTCTTTAGCTTTTCTTTTAGTGGTTGACGTTAAAGAGACTGTGTCTGTATTGTGTTTGTGGTGTAAATAAAAATACATACACACGACTTGAGTATCAAGAAGAAAGATTACGTTTGCCTATCTCCTAAAGAACAGAAAGGGTGGATAATCTTAAGATGTTATCTTGACATTGAAGAAAGAATGTGTGAAA
>JABAYD010018853.1:0-10780 GCA_014822095.1 Diplotaxis tenuifolia
TCGTGAAAAAGCTCCTAAAGCTATACAAAACATCCTTAACTATATTCCAAACAAATCTCAGAAAGTTAATTCTTCACAAAGCACATTGAATGAAGACACTTCTACCCAGAGACAAATTGACGCGACCCCTCGGTCCTAATTCCTCTACCACGAATCAAACTGCTTAATATCAAAACAGAAACAACAGTTTTGGCTGCGAACATCCGCAAACAAACCAAAATGTGTCTCTGACGCAAAAATCCATGGTATATCAACTCCCCCAGACTTACTCTTTTGCTTGTCCTCAAGCAAAACAAACATGCAGTCTCTCTGGAAGAGGTTTGAAGGTTTGAAATTGGCGGAGACTGAAAAGATTTTATAACTTCAAATCATCACCTCTACAATATTTCAAATCGCATCTAAGAGATCTTAATTAGAGAAGCACATCTAAGAGATCCTAGTCTAGCAGCCAAATTCATATATTTGCACATGGATTCTTACCTCTGCAAATATCTACACACACATGTCGTCTTCTCTAATTCCTTACTTCTCCTTTTTTCTCTTTCTCTTTTCTGAATCTTTTCATAACTCAATACCAACGAAACAGATGCTGATACAGTCCACCTTCCCTCGCTTTCATCGATGTGTGATCATTCCTTTGACTTAGAATAGTGAGGTCATAGGTAATTTACCTACCCCTTTGGATCGCAGGAAATCATCTCAATCTTTTCTTTTGTAGATGCTGAAGAGAGACAAAGAAGGGAATAAAAAACACACAGACTTTTACCTTCTTAACTTGCAGAATGAATCCGATCCAATGTACATCAAGCCCCAAGACAAGCAGTAGTAGTCAAATTAGTTTAGAAGTCAGCTTTGGTTCCTTCAAACATTCTCAGCAAGTGTGGATAGTTGACAGGTTGATCCACTTTAGTATCTTTAGTACTGTCTAAAATCAATAAATCTAGAATGGTGCTAAAGAGTGGTTAGAGTAAGCAAAAACTTGAAAGTAATTATCATTTTCTTCTTGACTCAATAAAACTCTTTTTTAAAACTCAGTAAAGACCCTACCCCCCCCCCATACTTAAATTACACTGTCCCCAGTGTAAATCAGTCGGAGTTATCTGGAAAGATCAAAAGTGCTTAATGTAACAAGCTAGAACGATATACCTGATCGGAAACAATATTGATCAATGAAAAGGAGATTTTATTGATCGCCGCAGGTGTTGCGTCCGTCGAACGATGGTGATTGGCTCTCGTTGGTCGATATCGGCTTTCGTCTACTCATGTCTTTTTTTTTAAATAACCTACTTAAAGAAATAAAAACGAAATAAATACCAATTAAATGAAAACTTAGTGAAATTACCTAATAATAGGTAGCCTTCCACTCAGCGTTTTGGTATAGTCATTTAGCTTGACTCTTGGAATGAGATTGGCTAGTGAGGTTGGAAACAACTACTTGTTGGGAAAAGATTCTCCATTTCATTGTTGCTCTTCTAAAACGATGTACCGGTGACGTTTCTCATTGCTTCATCTCCTCTAGTCCACTTGCCATTCATGATTGTAGTAACATTCTCTATCTTCTGCAACCTTTCTCCAAGACTCTCAATATTGAACTGGTGCTTCACAAGTGTTGCATATGTGTCTCCGACATGGTCTTCTCAGTGTTGAGTTGAACATGGGATGTTCCCTCTGTTTCTAGCCGTCCGCTGGCTAGAATCGAACCTCTGTCAATCGATGATGGTATGGTCATATCGATCAATACCGAAGTGTCTGGTCGACTTGCGATGTACCTCTGTATCGCAGGTAACTCCTTTTTCAATTCATCTATCTGAGCTGTTAAGAAATCGATGCTATTGTCGAAAGAGAAGTAGACATCATCACATCTCAAATCAAGTTTGTTCTTGTTGAATTGATTTTTCTTCAAATATCCTCTGCTAACTCATCAATGTCTTGCTTAGTGTAAGTTGTTTCAGACTTCGTTGGATTTGTTGACGTATGCTTATTGTCATTCGATGGTAGTTTGTTACCGTCGGTCGATGGTGGTGATCTTTCTGCAGGTTCACGATGTATATGAACCTTGTGATGTCTTACTTTATCTCTTCAGTGCACATAGTTAACCCTCTGATGCAATCATGCAGTAGTTTGTAGACATCATCAAGCTTCTTGTAGTACTCATGTCCTGATCACGCCTGCGAATAAAAAATTCCAAATACCATCTCATCTATCTCCTCTTTGTTGTAGGTGCTTGGATCCTTCCAAGGTCTAGTGAGTCCCTCTTCATGCTTAAGAAAACATATGTATGCCGTCATCCCTTCATGAAAGGGAAACTTTTTTTTTTAACATGAAAGGGAAACTATCGGGGGAGTGTGGGATCAAAACTGATTTAGAGAATGATTAATGGAGTGTAGGATCGAAACTGATTTATAACATGATTAATGGGGGGGGGGATTAGGGGGAGTTCTTAGCGGAACATAAGAAACTGTCTTTTTACTTTTAACTAAACAAAATTAAGAACTAGCTCTTAAATAAGGGATTTTTGTGTTTTTTTTATTAATTTAATATTTAATTACTAACTTAAAACTGTTTTAAAATCAAAGTAAAAGGGTATTAGGACAATATCTACAAATAAAAGAGTAAGAGGACAAGACTTCATTTTTTCTGACCCAATTTGGCAAATTATTGTTCTTCTTATGCTTTAGGTTTACTCATATAGTACCATAAATCAATTTGTGTAGGTTATATATCCGAATACTTTTCCAACTTAAACACATTAACTATGAAGTTTTCTGAAGATAAGTGCATTTTGATAATATAAATAGTAAGACTAATTCTTTTAATCATCTCCACATGTATCAATCGCTATGTACCATAAATTGAGATGTTACACACAATGTCAACTCTTATAGCCCATGTGCGTGTTAGTTTGCTTAATTAGATACATTGTATGGACGCTTGTATGCATTTTTATTCATTTTAGAGGGAATATTGTTCTGGAGAAAGGTCTTTGGCAGGGAGACCTTTTATCCTCTTTCATTTTTTATTCTATGTATGAAAGCACTCATTAGTCTTCTTAATCATGCATAGAATCAAGGAAAGATAATGGGATGCGCATTACGCGTGTGTCCCTCGATATCTCACCTTCTTTTTGTTGATGATTGTATTTTCTTTTGTAAGGCGGAATCTCGTGAATATGAATAAATAATGAAAGTAGTCGGGAAATATGAACAAGCATCCGGTCAATGTATTAACTTTGATAAATCCACTTTACTCTTCGGTAAGAGAATCAGTTCAGATGTTAGGCAACAAATTAAAGACATACTTGAGATTCAGAATGAAGGAGGAATGAAAACATACTTAGGAATCTCAGAGGACATCAGTGGGTCCGAATGAAAACTTTTTTCCTTTCTAAAGGACAAGATAAGGAATAGAGTAAATGGACGGACGAGCAGATGACTATCAAAAGGTGGAAAAGAAGTTATGATCAAATCTATATTGCTAGGCATCCCAACATATGTTATGTCATGCTTTCTACTCCCGTTGGAGATATGTGAAAACCTCGCTAGTACCACTGCACAATTCTGGTGGAGTTCAAAGCCCTCAAAATAGAGGCATCCATTGGGCAAAATGGAAAAACTCTGCTTTTCTAGAGAGGGTGGAGGGATTGGGTTCTGAATGATTTATGAGTTTAATATGGCGTTTAGCAAAACAATTATGGAGACTGGTCCAATTCACAGATTATTTAGTGGTTTGAGTCTTGAGAGAACGATACTATAAAAATAAGTTTGCCATTGCGAAAACTCCCTGTAAGCAACCAATCCTATGTGTGGACTAGTATATCAGTGTCACAAAGCTTACTATTGTTGGGAATTAGACAAAATATACACTCTGGTTATGAAGTCAAAGTATGGGAGGATCCTTGCATCGCAACCATACCGGCTAGAGCAGCCATTCCCTCTGCGCCTATGTTGCAATCGAACATGAGAGTGAGCGAACTTATCAACCAAAAATCGAAGACATGGAATATTGGTTTGCTATAGAAATATGTAGATCCGGCTAACATACCTCTCATAAGAAGTGTGGTCATAAGTTCAACACACCGTCGAGATACTTATTGTTGGTACGCCATAAATGGTCAGTATACTGTCAAGTCTGGATACTGGACTGCTCGAAATATAATGCAGAATGCGGAGGCGAAGGAAGTATGTGAACCTAGGATAACGCAACTTCAAACACATGTGTGGAAGGTAAAGGCAACCCAAAAGATATGTCCTCTTATATGGCAGATAATAACAGGTCATGTAGCTGTTACGAATAATCTAAATCAAAGGAATATGAGGTGCGATAATTACAGCCCACGGTGCGGAGAGCCGGAGGAGCTGGTTAGGCATGCCATATTTGAGTGTCCACCAGCTTTGCAAGTTTGGTCCTTATCAGCTACACCTTCCAGCCGCAACATGTTTCCACTACAAAGTATGGAGTACCTCTTCTGGAGAAAGAACGACATTGCTGAACCAGAACTAGACAGGGACCCTTATCTCTGGCTAAATTGGTATATTTGGAAAGCTCTGGATGACAAATTATTTAGGGGAATTGGTAGGGGTCCATTGGAGACAGTCCAATATGCGGAAAGTGAATGCTAAGCTTGGTTTCAAGCAAATGATCTGGCCCTCCAGACTCCTCAGGGACACATAAGTGTTGAAAGTCAGGTCATAAGCTTGACAATATATGTATGGTGGATGGTTCGTGGCCCTCTACATCTCAATTCAGCGGCTGTGGTTGGGTATGGAATGATAGCTTTGGAAAGGGTCAGCTAATGGGAATGCGTAATCTTAACATGTTGGAGTCTGCTTTGCACTCAGAGATAGAAGCACTGCAATGGGCAATGGAGAACATGCTTCAACATTCGCCATATAAGAGCTTTAGAACTGACGGCAAGGAGTTGATCACCATGATTAGAAATCTTCATAAATGGCCGAGGTTTGCAACGAAATTGGAAAAGATCACGACACTGCTGATATGCTTTCAAGATTTCAAATTTTTTCATGTTCCTAAAGTACGAAATGGGGTTTCAGATTCATTAGCAAAGACTATCAGATCCGTTCATAGAGAACTCTTGTATGTTGGTTGTTCTATTCCAGTTTGGTTACCCATACTACCTCAAGATTGAGTAATAGAATAACCGTTTGATGTAAAAAAACAATAATTATGCACATGAAACAAATATGTAACTCTACACCAAATAGAAATTCATGCATCCAGAAAAAAGAGAACATATGTGTAGATCCTAAAATCTACAATAAATATTTGATAGTGATTATGAGTTTAATCTAGGGGAAACAAAAGAAGTAGGCAACAATGCTCTCAGAACACAACGATATAATCGGAAATCAGTTGACAAAAATGGACTTTATTAACACAAGCTCGATTACAAAGAGTAAAGTTCAAATCGAAGTGCAACAACAATGAGATCGAACAAAAGAGAAGTATGAGAGGCGGATGAGGTCGATCTGTTTGTATGTGTTAGTTCTAGGGTTTTCGTCGTGTCTTTCTCTCTCTGTTCTCCCTCCCTTTATAGCTCGACTTCTTGCTGATTTGTTCCAACCAACTTTGCGATTTCCGGGCCACAACCTCGACATCTTCATCCTTCTGCTCGAGCTTGGCTTTGTGTGCTAATATTTTGGCTTGGGCCTATTCTTTTGTAGCCCGAGACTGGATCGACGATCTCGTCCTTGTTTTTATTTTTGGTGTGGGCCGCTCTTCGTTTCGTCGATGTTTGGAGCTCGGAATGGGCCGTCTAGTTTGTTGACGTCGTTTGGGCCTTGGCCCATCTCAACCTGTAGCAGAAATTGGGTCCAACATTTTCCCCCAATCTCTCTTCTTTTTCTAAAGGATAGAGATGGTTCGTTCGACCTTGATTGATGCGAGATGGTTCAATTTCGGCTTCGGGTTGGACACGTGTTGTATCATTGTTAATAGACCGTTGGTGCGTGCGATTTTTCTAAAGGCTACTTGCGCTCTGTTCGAGAAAAACTAATCATTAACTCCTCTTGTTTTTGATGATAGAGCTGTTTATTGATGTTGGCTAATATCATTAAATATGTGAGGATTTTTCTTCATCCTCAATTTCCCGTCTTGATTTCTTTCTTGCTCTTGCGAACATTAGGATCTTCTCTTTTCTTTTCGAGATAAAAATGTCTTCATCATTTTATTTCCCCACTCTTATGACCACTGCCGTTCGGATCGAGGGTTTATACACGACGCATGGCGTCTGCCGCGATGTTCAGCTTGATCTTGCTTCTTCGTCGGAAACTCCCAACGCTGTTCGTGATAGGTTTTGCGGGGCGTACCTCACCTTCTTTGAGTCTCGCGGTCTCTTTTTTTTCCGATTCCGGGTCCTAACCTTGACATCATGGTCGAGATGGGCATATCTCTCACGCAGACGTGCCCGAACTTCTTAAGACATCTGTTGGCTTTCATGGCCAGAGCTCGCGAGGAGGGTTTACGATTCAGCCTAGAGGAGTTGCGTCACCTATGCTTTTTAAAGGGGAAAAATCAAAGTCCCAGAACTTTCCTCATGTCTCCGCGAGTGGGTCGCCACATTATTCGAGGAGTTCCATATCACGTCGTGAATTAGCGAGAGGCTTTCTTTGTTTTTAAGGTCGATCGATCGACGGTGGGAAATTTTGATCCTTCGCGGCTTCGTTGTACTTGGACCGAAGATATCAGTAATTCCCTGTTCTTTGGAATTTTCTTGTCTCTGCATTGATCGTTCTTAGTTTGTTCGCTATACTGATCGATAGATCATTTTCAGTTTTTTTCAGGGAGCTCCATGATGTCTGCCGAGCTCCGCGATCTGTTGGGGGCTTTGCTACGAAATTACTTAGATTGGATGACTTTTGATTGCGAGCGGATTCGTGCTGCTTTCCTATTGCCAGATGGAACCGGGAAGGCACTGGCTGTTATCAGCGACTTTCCCAGACTCAAGGGTGTGATAGGATTGTCTAGTGGTCCTTCTTCTTCTGCCAGATCGGACTGACAGTTGGCCAGGAGATCGTCCTTTCGGAGTCGCGGTCCTGTTGTTGCGAGTGGATGTCTCGGGGAGTCCTCCTTGATTCCAATTTTGGACTCTGATGCCAATGATATTCCCGATGAAGTATATCCGGCTTTCTTGAGTCCCGGCCCGAGGGAGATATTGCTGTCGCGGGCCGTAAGCATTGCCGATCTTCAAATGTCGTATCTTCGACGTCGCGAGACGGATCTTCTTGTCTTAGTCGTGGTGCGACGGTTCCGAGTCCTTTCGTTCTCTCTTCATCATCCCTCGAGGAGAGAGAAGCATATGCTAAGATTGCGGATGCGAACTTTTAGGTAGACTGTGTTTTCTCTTTGTTTCCTTAACCGAGCGCGTTATTGATGTTCATCGTGGTTCACAGGTTATGATTGCTCTGAAAGGATTTGTTGCGATCTTCCAGGGCCGCGGTGAAAGAGAGCTGGCGAGGTGAAGAGCCGAAGTTAAGAGCCTCAGAGAGTCGCTTCGAAAGGTGAAGGAAGATCTGAAAAAGAAACCCGAAGAGGCCATGTTTTTGAAGGATGAGTGAAGTAAGGCCCGTGAAGAGAGAATGGCGTTTGAGACCGAGGTCGCTATTCAGAAGACAAAGGTCGCGGAGATCCTTGCGGAGAGAAGGCACGATATCCCTCGCGAGTCCTGCGCTATGCGTCGTGATATTTCTGATCGCTACAGGGAAGCTCTATCTGTCACGGAAAAGAAGTGGTCGGACAAGAAAAAGGAGGTTGACGCGTAGATTCAGCTTCGGGAAATAAGAGCAAACGTCGACTTGCTCAACGAGATCAAGAATGGGGGGGGGTTGATTGTTGATGAAGAATTGGTCTGTCTAAAGGAGCTAGCGAAGGATTGTGAGGTTCTTGTCGTGTCGATTGCTGTTGCAGATTGGACTATTTTGGATTTGGATCTGCCCAAAATCTCTGATGATTCGGTTGTTGGAGATTCCTCCTCCCAGGATGGAGCTGACTCTTGAGTTGCTTTTTGTTTTTTCTTTTTTTTTCGCTTTTATCTAAAATATTTCGGATGTAAAACATTTTTTTTTGGTTCGTTTGGCCTCAGATCGTAGCGATATCTTTTTCTCTAGATTTTTTGAGATTTTATTCCTTTATGCTCATCGTTTATTCTACTTGTTCATTCTTTACAAACAGCAAGCTTGTTCTTCCGAGTATCAATAACTTAAGATATTTTCTCGTTATCTCAAAAAATTATGTCATCGAGGAGAGCAAGTTCATGTGAATCCGAAAGGATCCGAAATCGAGGGAATGGGGTGAGTTCCGGAAGGATTCGTTCCGGTGATCTGAGCAAAGCGTTCAACAAAGTGCTTTGCGAGGAGACTCGACTTCCTTGTGCCGCATCCCGGTTTGATGCCGACGACTCATGAGAACCGTAGGTGGTGGTTCAGCTAAGTTTGGAGAGTCTGACTGGTTTGGAGGGGCGTGATCTTCCTCCGAATAAGGCAAATACATCCAAGAATGACGTTAGATATGGCCCCGTGGGTGATGTTACAATCTCGAAACTATTTTATTGGCAATTTTCCCATGCTAAGGATTGTCCGATCATGGAGGATCCCGACAGTGTCGCCCATTTGGTCAGACATTTCAATCCGGCTGGATGCCTGCTTCCTTCATTGCGGAATATGACCGAGCGTGATGCGTATGTCTAGAAGGATGTGGCTCACGCTAAGGTTAGTCATTTTGTTCCTCGGTCATTTTTGGGCTTTCGCTTTTTTGTGCTCGTAAAATACGATGTCCTTTCTGGCCATGGAATCAAACAACGAGTTTGTAGCCACTCTGGAGAAGCGTTTGCGTGATATTCCTCGGGCTGACGAGCTTAACGAGGTTAATAAGGTCGTTCGAGAGCTAAAGCTCAGTTTCAAGATGGCTTAGGATAGGGAGCGTGCCAACGTGGTTCAATTGACGGCCGCCGAGAAACTGGGAAACCAAGCTGCCTCTCGCGAGGCTCGCCTTTGGATCGTTGAGAATGAGAGGAAGGCAGCTTTGAAGCAGGTTTCCACGCTGGAGATGCAGGTTGAGTCTCTGACGTTGAAACACGTGGACAAGTTTCGTCGGGCGACTTATGATGTGAAGAAGGCTTTGGCTGATAGCTATCTAGATGTGTTGATGTCATTGAAGGTAAAATGGGAGAAGAAGAAGGCTACAACTGACTGCGAGATCCGTCTGAAGGAGGCCATGGCCAACATCGAGCTCATTAAGGAAATAATGTTCAATAATCTTCTCGCTTCGGACGAGTTGTCGCGAATTCGTGCTAAATAGGTCGAATCGGGAGCCGAGCTCGATGCTGCTGCGGTGTCGGATTTCTCGATTGGGAAGTTGGATCTTCGCCAGATCTTTGAAGAGTTTCCGGATGATTTGTTTTCCAAGTCGCTTCTAGTAACACTGATCCTGGTACCCGTTCCAAGTGAGGAAGGTCATTTTGAGGATGGCGAATTTGACGATGAGTAGTTTCGTTTTGTTTTCTTTACTTTTTTTGTAATGTTTATTTCTCCATTGGCGTGATAATAAAGGTTATACTTCGATCGATTCGTATTGCATTTGTGAATTTTGGTTTTCTTTTGGTGTCTGTTTTCTTAATTGGGGTCGCGGATCGACTTCGGTTGATACTGTATCGATAGGTAGTGTAGTATGATTACTAAACTGAAGCGCCGTTCTTTGGCGGGACCGTAATTGTTTTGGAAGACTTGATCAGGGTCTCTTCATGCAATTAAGTCAAGAGTTTTTGAGACAAGAATATATATTATTATTTGTCCTCGTAAGGCTTTCGTTTTACAAACTGTTTTATAAGTTGTGTGTTAATTGTGAATTGTTATTGAAGGAAGGATTCTGGATTGATACGATTGATCGGTCCTTGTGCAAAGGGCCGGAGTTGGATGGTTACTGAACTCGATTCGTGAGCTGCCTACGTACCCTCGTCGAGGGATCAAGTCTTAATGTAGTTTGATTGTTTCCCCTATGGATAGGGTCGTGTTGTCGGTTTGATCGCGTACCTACTTATGGTTATGGTTTTGTGTATCGAGTTTGGATGGTATCATGGAATCGGTTTGATGTCTTTAAAACTTGCGAGATAACAGGTTCTGGAGTTTCTTTGGCTTCCTCTTATTGTCTCTATTCTGGTCGGTGTTGGAAATTAAAGACATTAGTGGTAGGTTGAGGGTACTGCCTTCATGTTGTATAGAAAAGGTATTCCTAAGATGGCGTTAAATGGAGCATGTCGATCTATGACGACGAATATGACGATCTTTCTTACACTTCCAGCTGTCATGGCGAGCTCGATGGATCAAAGTGAATAGGAAGTTTCTCCTGCGAAACCGATGAGGGGGGGGGGGCGGGTCTTCTCTTGCTTGAGGAGGATTTTTGTGAATCCCATCCTTTTGAATGCATCATAGAAGAGGATGTCTGCCGAGCTACCGGTGTCGATCATGATTCGGGATAATTCGCATCCTTCGACATCGAGGTGTACGACGAGAGTGTCGGGGTGTGGTTTATCGAGATTGGCAATTTTGTTTTCGTCGAAGGTGATTTCGTGGTCGAGACCTGACAGAGGCTTGCGTATTCCAGTGCTACTTTTTGCTCTTCATTGGTGTGCTTTGATGGTATTGACAGAGTTGCAAAATTTCGATCCTCCATAGATGAAGCCGATCTGTTTTCCTTTTCTCTCATGGGGAGGTGGATAGTACTGATATCTTGCATATTTACATGATTTTAACCATGTATTCTTGTACAT
>JABAYD010018862.1:0-14351 GCA_014822095.1 Diplotaxis tenuifolia
GAAAACTTGACAGTGTGAATTTCGGTTCCCACAGTAATCGAATCGATCACCTCTTCGTATGTATCTCATCACACAGCTGCTCATCTTCTTGTATGGGTTGTTTCTAATCTTTGTTAGCTTATTCCCCAACAAATTTGTTCACGTTAAACTCTACACATAATTGAATGTTCTCAACTTTGCAAAGACCTAAGAATGAATGAAACTGCCTATTGTTTCCTATTTTCATAGATGATGTCTCGATGCTTTGTTTGTGTTGATTTCGCTTTAGAAAAATGTACCTCAGTTCCGAGTCGTTTTCTGTTAAATTAATTCCTTAATTCTCACGTACGATTGTCATAAGTATTTAAATTGAATGTCTTCATTCGCACCAACCAATATAATACCTCCCTCATTTTCTATTTCAAATAACTACTTATTTTCTCAACTTTTCACTTCTCACATACGAGAATTATGTTTTCATTTATTCTCCACTCAATATGAATTAGACGATGCAGTTGTAAATTACTGATACCACTCAATTTATCCTAAAGAATGACGTTACACTCTCAAATAAGAGGTTTAGTTGTAGTACTTAGAGATCAAATCCATAGAGAGCTAGAGTATGCAAAAGATCTAATTAGAATGATAAATCTAGGTTGATTATGTTTAAAAGTAAATTGCAGTGTTGAAAAATTTAGTTGTTCGGTTGGTTTGATTGAGGTTTTGTGACAATATGAGCGAAACCTAGACTTAGGGTTTATATTCAGGTAATCAGAATTATAGAGATATAGATGCTATAAGTTGCTTGCATGATATTAAAGAGCTCAAGTTAAAGAACAAATCGATCAGCTATCGCATGTTTAAAATCGTTTGTTGTCTAGATCTAATGATCTCAACTGTCGTCTATTATTCAATAGAAAGTGTCGATCGATGATTCTATAGGAATATCGATCGATACACTTTTCGTACCGTCGATCGATTATTCCATAGGAATATCAATCGACGCGCTTCTAGCAAGCTTTGAGTGCGGGTTGATAAAGTACTCACTAGGGTTCCTAGATCAGTGTTCACGTGGTTCTAGCAGTCGTAGTTCAATAAGGATTTATTCAGATAGGAGACGAAGATGTCGCTTGTGCCTAGTGATTCTAAGATCAAGGTTCTAATTAGCTACTGTAGAACATAAGCAATAAGAAAAATCATATTGATGAATATCACAACTTAGAAAATGTATAGTTGAGGCTAATCCTTGATAACCTATATAAACCCTAAACCTAACAAGAGAACTACTCAGACATAACTACGCAATTCATAACAAGTAGGTAATAAGAAAAATGCATAGATAGATAAGAAGTAATAGTAATGGAGTTCCAATAACAAACTTATAGAAGTCTTGAATCTTCTGTCCAAATGTTACTTAATATTTAGGTATGAAAACTAGAAAATAAGAAAACCACACTTTGCCTCCAACAATTGGCAATGCTATAAATTCTATGTAAAAAAAAAACTCGTCGGGATAAACTTGTAATTTGGTGAAGTCTTAAGCTTTAAACCGGCTGGAACCAAATCAGGTTTCAGCATGTTTTGCTTGTCAATATACAGCAAAGACTGTGCATAGATCGATTATTAACTCTGATCGTCGACCTCTTGGCCTGCTCGATGGTCAGCTCGGATGAATTCTCCTTTTATCTCCAAAATGCTTCAAAAACATTACTTTCTTTCAAATCACTCATAAACCTATAAATATGCTAAATAGACTCTAAAACATAATAGTTAGATACTGAAACATAATAGTTAGATACTAAAACACTTATATACCATGGCTGGGAGGGGATAAAATACATGGTATATCAACTCTCCCAGAATTACCCTTTTGATTGTCATCAAGCAAAACAAACAAGCAGTCTCTCTAAAGTAGGTTTGAAAACAGTAGTGACTCACATAATTTTAGAACTTAAGACCACACTTCTACAATATTGCAAACCACATCTTAGAGCATCTTTAATCCATGAGGTGTTTATGGGGTGCTTATATTTTTTTTATCTGATTTAAAAAAATAAATATTAAAAAACGAACTAATCGCGGGCCGCCACATGTCAGTGGGGGCCTGCGAATAGTGTAAACAACCACATAATTGGGTTCTTATTTGGGAGCTTTAATTTGGGGGTTTTTATGGGCCCTACATTAAGCACCTCCCATAAGATGTTGGGTTAATGAGGCTCTAAGAAGTCTTAATTTCAGAAGCACATTAACTTATCCTAGGTTAGCAACCAAATTCACCTAGTCAATAACTTAGCAGATACCATGTTGGTGCTCTTTGTTTTTTCTTTTGACAAAGATGTATGCGAATAGTGGGGTCATCGGTAATGTACATACCCCTCACTTCCATTGATGTGTGATCAGAGTAGAATAGTCGCATGAGACACTCCTACCCCTCTAAACCACAAGAAATCATTTCAATCTTTTATTTGTAGATGCCAAAAAGAGAGAGAGAGAGAGAGAATGAAATCAGAAACACACAGACTTTTACCTTCCAGATTTGCAGAAGGAGCCCGATTCAATATATGTCAAAACCCAAGATAAGCATATTAAGTCAAATTAGGTTGAAGGTCACCTTTGGTTCCTTCAAACATTCTCAGAAAGTATGGACATAGTTGATAGGTTTATCCACTTAAGTATATTTAGTGTTGTTTGCAAATTAGTAAGTCTAAAACAGTGCTAAAGAGTGGTTAGATAATAAGCGAAAATTGAAAAAGATCATTATTCCCTTCTTGATTCAATAAAACTCTTTTTGAAAATATTTTAATAAAACTAAAAATAAACTAAATTACATTGTCCCTGGTGTATATCTAATTGGATTTATGGTGAAATTAAATGATAAGAGTACCTCCAATGGAAGGTTCTACCCATTGGAATTCTAAAAGTACATATGTGTGTAAGTAACTGTTGTATATGCATATGTAGTTTTGGGGTCTACAAAATAGCGTGGAACCCCCCTTTAAGGGTTCTTAAAAAAATTACAGCGTTCCTTGATGTTGAAGTGTTCCTTTTGCTACTAGCCTTCCTTGGACAGTTGTGGAGTTGCCGTTGATTAATGTTGTCTTGCGTATGTAGATTGATGTTGAAGCGTCAGGTCGACTCACTATGTATCTCTGAATTTCAGCTATGTCCTCTTTAATCTCGTATGTGCGTGAAGTCAAACGGCTAATATAGTTGTCAAATAAGAAGTAGATATCATCAGATCTTTCATCAAGTTTTTCCTCTGTTGAACCGAGAGTTCTGTAGATCACCTCTACCAACTCATCAGTCTCCTTCTTGGTATAATTAGTAGGTTCAGACCTGGTCGGATTTGATGGTGTAAGATATCCATTGATCGATGGTGAGATGTTTATGTCGATCGATGGGGATGTTCTTTCTTCGGTTGCACGTTATGTTTGCATCCTGGCTATGTATTGCCTCATCTTTTCCATGGATGTAGTTACCAACTGATGTTGTCATTGAGTGGGTAGTAGACACCATCAAGCTTCATGTTGAAAGTATCTTCTGATCTTCCATTGGCGTCACAAATCCCATATACCATTGTATCGATCTCATCTTTGTTGTAGGTGTCTGGTTCTGGCATGGGATGAGTGTATCCTTCAGCATGTTCTGGAAGATATATGTAGGTGGGCTTGTGCATTGAGATTCTTTTCAGAAGGTTTCAGATGTCATCTTATGATACCTGGACAAAGTTGTCGTCTATTCCACGTGCGTGTCCATTCTCATCTCTGTACATACCATACTTATCTCTATGTTCCCAGTAGAACCTCCTTAGCCAAAAATGGTTGAAAGCTCTTCTTCCAAACATAGGGCGCCTGTCGACATATCAGGGACTGGCATGTCGGTAGATGGTCGTCTTTGTGGTTGGTTCAATCGTTTGAAACGAGTCCCTACTCCACAAGTTGTAGCAAACAGCTCGTCTAAAGCCTTTCAATGGTACTCTGGATTGTTGCGTTGTTGAATGAAGATGTTGTTTGGTCCATTAGCCATCTGAAGGATGTCTGCAATGTCTTCTCTAGATATTTGTAGAATTTTTCCATCATGTGTGCGTGCATAGCCGTCTACATCCTCGAAAATACCAAACTCATCCGCTGTTAGAGAATCATGATTTGTATTTATTTGTACTCTTACCTTGGATCATGGTGGTTCATGATTGTTGATTGATGGTGCACTAGTGCTTTTGATCGCTGGGTGTGTTTCATCTGCACATATCCCATGTAGTAATGTTTCAACTGCATTCTTTACAGCGATCATCTGCTCAACTGCCAATTCAGTAGTTTCCCTCTTGCTCACCACCGATCAATGATGTGTAGTCTTTATCAATCGATGTCGCATTCCATATCCCATAGGAATGTTGGAGAACTATGTCTTCTTCTGTTGGAAAACCATGATACTCAATAGCTTGTTCCTCCTTGTAGCCCTCATCATAGTCATCTATAACCATATTATCGTGTTTTGAAGGTGAGACAATGTCTACTGCAAAGGTGGGTTGGTAGTAATCATTCTCCCAGCTGTCAATAGAACCTTTTGGGAAGTCGTCGATTTCATCGTCTAGACGAATGTCGATCGATTCTACTAAGTGATTGTCGATTGGTTGCTGGATATTGGTACTGTCGATCGATCTTGTAGTGTGCGTATCAATTGAATTCTTCATATTCTATCTCGTATTCAGCTCCGCAGTGGCAGGATGCGATGAATCTTGGATCATCTCCGATCCCTATATAGGACGTTTGTGACTTGACAGCTCGAACTGGATCATAGTGGGCGTTTGGGTCTATTAGTGTTAGGCACAACTGGTTGTGCATGTTGCATACTGCTCCAACAGAAGCCATGAAAGCTCTCCCAAGTAGTAGAGAAAATCAATTGGGATTATAATCCTATAGGTGCTAACAGTTGTTTGGATGACACTATAGAGCTCAACACAATAAGAACAAGCTCATCAGCTTTCGCATGTTTGAAACGAGTCTATTAACTATAACTAGAATCCAACAAGGCTGACCCGACTAAGGGACACCATATCAAATAGAAGCATCGGCCGGTTATTATGGACTAATATTGACTGATACGCATTTCGCTCCGCCGATCGATTCCTATAGGGATATCGATCGACGTGCTTGTAGTTAAGCTTTACGCGCGAGTTGAATAAGGCTCACTTAAGTATTAATATATTAGCTATACTAAATCTAACAATAAATAGCTTGACATGATAGATTCGGGGTAGTCTTGTTTCAGGTTGCTCAATACATCATAATTCCTTAGATCAAGTTTCTAGGTAGCAATCTCTAGAAAACAAGAATTAAGAACATCCTGGTCAATGAATATCACAACTAGCAATCCTATAGTTGGGGGCTAATCCCCTCAACATATTTAAACCCTAAACCTAACAGGTGAATCACTCAGACATAGCTAAGTAAAACATAACACAAAGAAGGTAGATAAATTGCATAGATAAATATAGATAGAAGTAATGGAGTTCCAATCACAAATAACTCTGGATCTTCTCCCTAAACCTATGAATACTAAAAACCTTTTGTGGTGAAAATAAGAATACAAGAAAGCTCTCTTGTCTTAAACACTTTGTCAAAGTATAAATACTAGGGTTTAAAACTCGTCAAGGGTAGATTTGTAAATTGGTGAAGTCTTAGGCTTCAAGCCGGCTGGGTGACTATCGGTGTCACAGAGTGTGCATTGACCGATTATAACTCTCCGTGTCGACCTTAAGTAGGGGTTGATATTCAGCTTCGGATGATATCTACTAATATTCTCCAAAATGCTCTAAAAACATCACTTTCTCCCAAATCTTCCCTGGACCTATAAATATGCTAATACTACTATAGAACATAATAATTAGATATTAAAACACTTATGTACCATGTCTTAAAGAGGGTTAAATCCATGGTATATCACTCTATCATCATACCTAGCTAGTCTGCCATAACCTTTGGTAGTATGCTGGCTGAAGCTCTTGTATCGCATTGTGCACATAGGAACTCAATGCCTTTAACCAAGCATGGTATTTCAAATTTCATAGGATCACTCTTCTTCTTCAGTGTAGTTACGTTTTTCATTTTCTCTCTGACTGATGGAAAAATCTCTCAATATTATTCTCCGTTTCCCTGATCTCTCTGAAGAACATCCACAACTTGTAGGTAAAGTAGGCCTCCTCGAATGGCTTATCCAGTAGAATCCTAAGGACACTTTTAGTAAAGCTATCCAACTCTTTCTCATTAACTCCCATTTTTAGATGCTTAGTAACCTTCTCTTTCCTTTTCCTCAAGGTTCTTCCCTCTATAGCCTCATCAACTTGCATAGGCTCTGGTGCATCTTCTGTATGCGCTGGAGTTGTTTGGTGGTTTATCTGAATGTGTTGATTAGTTACTGAATGCATTATGTCGGGCAACATCAATCTTTGGTAACTGCACTCGAAAGGTGAGAGGTGATTAACAGTCGATGGGTGCTGGAGATTGTCGATCGTCGATGGCATCTTTGTGTCGATCAATAGATGAACTTGGATACCAATCGATGTAAACATGAAAGGGTCTGGGTGGATGTGGGTGCTTTGCCACGAATTCATCGTGAGTCATGATTCTCACCGCACTGCACGATGTAACTGACTCTACTGGTGTCGTCGATCGATGCTGCGAAGCCCTCATCGATCATTGGAGTCCATCGATCGCTGTTCATCGTATGGTGTTGATCAACTCCAATGTAAACCGCCGAAACTCATGGAGCTAACGACTTCAAAGTCATCTTCCTGAAGCTTCTCATCCTCAACCACTTGCCAGAAATCATCATCTATGATGGTATTCATGTTGTGCTTCATTGATTCACCTCTTATCCCTCTTTAAAAGGCTTCATGCCTCTTAACAACTTCCATGTCTGAACTACCTGCATCTCTAGCTTCTTCACATGAGTGCTCAAGGTTTCAAATCTTGTGTTCAGGTTGCTGTAGACGGAGTCAATCTACCCATTGAAATCCACTGTTAGTTTTTGCTGGCCTTCGAGAACCTGATCAAGCATTGCTTAAATCTTGCTCTCATGAGTCTGTGGTGGAGGATTCTGGTAAGATGAGCTTCCATAGCTCTTGTTATTATTGTTGCTGTAGGGTCTCTGGTACTGCAAACTCTGGTTGAAATTACTTCTCTATCCATTGCTATAGAAGTTTCTATTTCTATTATGGTTTCCAAACCTCAGAAATTCAGTCCCACTGATGAAGGTCACATCTTCCTCTGCTTATGTGTTATCCTCCACATCTACAACATCTGCATCTTCTGGAAAGTAAACATGCTTCATAAGAAGCTTGAGAATACTGTCTAACATTGCTTTCACCTCATCCACCTGCTCTTTCCAAAGGATATCAAAAAATCTTCTTCTCTCAAATTCAGCATTCTTAGTGCTATTGTTGGATGCCAAGTTCTCAATGAGTCTCACAGTCTCTTCTAGATTCCTAGTGTTTAAATTTCCTTTGCTAGGTGTACTAGAGCCATCTGATATTGCAGTGTGATGCCTCTATAGAAAGTTTTGAGCAGCTGCACTTCATTGAATCCGTGGTGTGGACAATATCTCTGGTAAGACTTGAATCTGATCCAAGAGCTTTTGAATGATTTTGTAGGCTCATGTGTGGATGTATAAATTTTGATCCTCAAGTCTTCAGTATGTGCCTCATCAAAGAAGTTATGCAGAATATGTTCTTAATTTCGGCCCACAATGTAAGCGATCATGGTTGTAACTGCCTAGACCATTGCAAAGTCTCTTCGGCAAGTTAGTATTTGAAGAGCTTGCAGATTAAGTAATCCTCAGAGACTCCATTGGACTTAATAGCAGATATAAGATCCTTAAACCTTTCCAGATGGTCTATAGGATGCTTGTGAGATAACCTACAATAAGGTATTTGTCCCATGAGTGTGTAATATTGGGGCTTAAATTCGGAATCGCCTCCATGGATAGCAAGAGGGCGTATAGCTGATCAATTGGCGAAGAATTGATCTGATCAATTAGCATCTTCTGCAGCTTCAGTATCAGGTTCAGGGATTACAGCCCCCTGAGCATCTATCCTTTGACTTGGTTCATTATGCAGATGACCTTCTACGTTTACATTCTCGTCCTCTCTGAGAATCAGTGTCACAACCATGTCTGCGGTTCAGTATCGATCGATATCTGAAAGAAGTATCGATTAATGTCGTGTGGGGAATGTCGGTCGACGGAAATGTAGTCTTGGTCGATGGTGGTATTCGAATGTCGGCCGACGAACTAATGTTGTTTTCGATCAATTTGGAGCGTCTTTCCGTGCGAATCGAACGTTCAAATCTGGAAGGATCTTCTGAGAACAGCAATGATATTTCTTTTTTTTTCTTCTGTACTGATGAGCATGCACCTGAAAAGACAAAAGAAAAATTTGTGTCAGCAAGTGGTTTAAAGAAATAACCTAGACTGAATAAGACTAAATTTACTGGTGAGGAAAAGTCCCCGGAAACGGCACCAAATTTGCTACGACTCAAATTACCCTAATGAGTGACTTTACTCTATCAAATAAGAGGTTCAGTTGTAGTATTTAGTGATCGAATCCATAAAGAGTTGGGTACGCAAAATATCTAATCAGAATGATAAAGCTAGGTTTATTATGTTTAAAAATAAATTGCAGTGTTGAACAAGGTAGTTGTTCGGTTGGTGATACACTAAAAATAGGATCTTGCTACTGTCAAGTTAACAATGGTTGTTGTAGTACTTATGATTCAATTTCAGAGGACCAAATTACTCTAAACTTCTATAGGTTCAAATTTTGAAGCTAAAACAATGAAGTAATCTAAACTAGATATCGCAAAGAGCAAGTAACAAAGAGCGGGAAATTTTGAATTCAGGTTATGAAGATGCCAGCCTAGGGTGCTTCATTGGGTGTTATCATGATGAACCAAACAATTATTCAAGCTCGGTTAAGAACAGTCTAGAACTCAAATTTTTCTAGATAGAATAGCCTGCTCTCGCATAACTTTTCCTTTTGCAGAGAGATTTTGATACCTAAATGTTCCATTGGTATCTCAGCTGGCAGTCCATGGAACATCTTTCTCTGTACCAGGTTTATCATGGCAGGTTTGATCTCAAAGTCTTGCCTGGACATGGTGGTGGAGCAATGGGAGAGCACATAGCAGGAATGCTACGTGGTAGGTTTCTCTCACCGATTGGAGCAGCCGCTCCTGGTGATGCTGCTGTTGATGAGCAGCTTGTTGTTCTTGGATGCCCTGCTGCATCTGGAGCATTTTCTGTTGCATAAGTTGCATTGCTGCAGCGAGATCATCGTGGTTGTCGTGATCACCCATTGCGGCGTTTGTCAGCCTTGTTTGTTGTTGGTTCTTTTTAACCTTGCTAACTGTTCGTTGCTAAACGTGTTTAATGGACTAGAGGTGTTGCATCGAGTGTTTCTACTGGACATACACCAATAACACCAGCTGCAAGAAAAGGAAAGATAAGGCAAGTTAGATGTTTTAGACTAGAAATATTGCCAAAAAATAAAGGTAAATGCTTGGTCCCAAAAAACGGCGCCAGAACTTGATACACTAAAAATTGGATCTAGGTACTATCAAGTTAACAGTGGTTGTTGTAGTACTTATGATTCAATTCCAGAGGACCAGATTACTCTTTACTTCTTCAGGTTCAATTTCAAGCTAAAACAATGAAGTAATCTAAACTAAAAATCGCAAAGAGCAAGTAACAAAGAGCGGGAAGTGTTGAATTCAGGCTATAAAGATGCCAGCCTAGGGTGCTTCATTGGGTGTTATCATGATGAACCAAACAATTATTCAAGCTCGGTTAAGAACAGTCTAGAACTCAATTTTTTCTAGATAGAATAGTCTGCTCTCGCATAACTTTTCCTTTTGCAGAGCGATTTTGATACCTAAGTTCTCGTTTGGATCAAGGATCGATAAAAAACATTAAAACACATGTCTAATATACTCACAAAATACTCTAATATCTACTCTCGCTGATCAGGGATATGTTGCTTGTTTATATCAGATCTAGCAACTTAATTCACAGTTAATGATAAAAGGTTAAGCTTAGGTTCAAACACTAAGTGATCAGATTAATGAAATTATTAAGGACAATTTTAAACAAAGACAAGAGGATGAAGCTTCTCTATGTTTAGTTCATAAATCAACACCCTAGAATGCTAAACTAACAAATCGACTACTCAGCCATAACACAAGAAAACACAAAGATCATAATAGGAGAAGACATGAAATAACACTGCAAAATAAAAGAGAAATAGGGTTCTTCTTTAAGAGCATCTTCAAAAACCTCCTTATTTTAAGGTTTGAGTGAAACCTTAAAATAAAGTTTTTGGGTGTTTCTCTCGAAAATAAAAACTTATAATAAACTTTAAACTTTTTTATTTTACATAACAATCCTTATATTTAATAAAATTTAACTAAATGGCATAAATCTTTTACAATAACTATAAAATATCCAACAAAACTATTATAAAACAAAATTAAAAAAGAAAATATTATATTATAGTAAAACCTTACTTATACATAAAATATAAAAAGTAAAACATGAAATTAAAATAAATTACATAATTATTCATTATAATTTGCTCCATAATTATTTCATATATGATCAATTAAAGTATTATTTATAATTTATCTGTTTATTACTAAGAGTTTGTATTTTCAACTTCTTGTATTTTGTTTTCTGTAATATTATCTTTGTATAATATTTATCACAATTCATTAAATATTTTCTATTAAAAATGACTAAGAATTATTAAATAAGAAAGTTATTAACTGTATCTGAAAATTACAAGTAAAAAGACTAGAAAAATAAAGAACCTTAAATACAAGGTTTTGTACAGTGAAACCTTATATTTGAGGTTTCACTGTACAAAACCTTAAAATTTAAGGTTTTAAAGTTGTTTTAGCGCACAAAAATTCAAACTATTAAGGGGTTTTTTGGAGATGCTCTAAACGAGAGAGATGAAGATTCTTCACCCATTACAAAGTGCAAAATCTCCAACAAAAGTCTCAACAAGTTTCTTGTGTAAAAACTAAGGTCTTCTATTGTAGAAAGGAGAAAAAGAAGATATATGGAGGCTGCTGGCGGTAGGAAGACAAAAACAGAAAAACTATGGCAAATCCCGAAATATCTCAGAAGTTTCCATAACTTTCGAGAGCAAACAGGTTGTTGCTCTGTTTGGGTGCTTTGCGACAGAAAACTTATAATTTTCATTCTTTTCTTGATGTGTCTCACCAAAGGTCTCGTTACCTACTCCAAACTTGTGGTGACTCAAAAAATACTAGAAAGACTAGATAAAGACTTGGTGAGACTTCATGTGTCTCACCAAAGGCACTATTTTCCTTTTATCTCTTCTCCCTCTCATCATCTTTTCAAACCCTTGGAATGTAGATGCGAAACAAAGATTTTTTTATGTTTGGAACACTCTATTGGTTGCTCTCTTCCTTGTGGATCTCATTCACCCTTGCTCTGAAATTTATTATGTAACCAAAACGAGTGAAGGCTTTGTCGATCATTTCCTCTCCGGCCCTTTTGCACATATCTGCACATATGACATTTAAAAATAGAATGTATGAGGGCAAACAATGGTTTAAAGGTTCAGGGTGGGAACTAGCTAAGAATGAGCTAGCCACTCAGGATCAGCAAGATAGAAAGAATTAAGAAATTCTGAGTATTATCTTGTTTCCCTAATCTAATGCCCATAACAAGAAGAATTCAATTAATATTAGGTTCAAGTTAGATGGAGTTATGGTCCTTTCAATCTAGCCTCTACAAGCCAAAATCTTTTTTAGAGCAAGGTGAGATAAATTTAGGGTGTTCTAGGTCCACATGTGTGTCTTTCATCACTGCTAAGGTCACTCGATAAGATAACTAAAGCACGAGGTGGTTAGTGATGAACACGAAATATGGTTCTAATTCCCATAAAATTTTGAATGACTCAATAAAAGCATCAAAATGACTCGACTCATACATAAAATTCAAAAGAAATAAATGAGTTAGTAAACGATGAAAACCCTCCCCCAGACTTACTTCACACCATCTCTAGGATGGAAATAAATCAGAGAGAAGGTGTAAACAAGCATGTAAATATTTTTTTTGGGTCAAGATACTTACATGCGCAGCGCAGCTACTCCGAAGCGGGAACAGCCTGATGGCTGCTCTCTTCAAGAATCTCAAAATTTTCTTAATTTTGACCTAAGACTCAACAAACTAAAACCAAAATTAAGCAAAAAGCAAATCCTAATGATATTAACACTTACGAGTTGGTTGCCTCCCACGAAATTATTGGTTTAAGTTACTATCTTGACTTAGTGATAGGGATTAATCAGGTTGCATGAAGGCCTGTTCCAAAACAAGCTTCACAATCAGACATGTTCAGCTTTAAAACCCTGCTCAACGACCCTTTCACAGTAGCTTCTCATTTCTCCTTCAGCTCATGTGTGAGAATGGCTTGCACTTTAGAGAGCGGTTTGGAGGTACCCTTGCCCTTTTTCTTATGGATTTTTTTCTTTCACCTTTGCATTCCCACGGAGTTAAATTAGTATCAGTGTGAGGATCCCCATCTCCATCCAAAACTTCTTTGATCTCACTCTTTTCGCCCTGCTCTCTTATGCTGGAGCAGAGCTCCTTCTTAGGAACAACTTTCAGCTGTTCTACACAAACCACTAAGATGCAGGAGGCGTGCAATGTGAGAAATATGGCGGGGACATCTTTGTAGAAAACCTTCTTGTTGATGTTGGAGAAGGAGACTGTCTTATTAGGCATATCGATGACTGCTCCCACTGTGGCCATGAATGATCTCCCAAGGATCAGGGGCATCTCATAGTCTTTCCTCATCTCAAAAACCTAAAATTCAGTATGCAAAACATATCCCCCAACTTGGAAAGGAAGGTTGCGAATCGTGCCATAAAGGACTGATGTGGAATAGTTTGCATAACCCATATTCACCTGAGAAGGCTGAACATATACAATGCCCAGCTCGTCTACAATTTCTTTCGAGACAAGATTCACACTAAACCCAGAATCACAAAGACCTTCCTTAAAATCCACTCCAGCTATGGAACATCGAAAAACAAACTTTCCACGGTCATCAACCTTAAGTAATACCTTCAGTGATGGTGAGGTGAATCCCTTGGTATAGAGAGCTTTTATGTTCTCTTGAGTTTCTCTACTATATTTAAAGAACGTATGCAATGGCCGAATCTGCCGAGCATCACTGAATGAGAGTTCTTTGGGAAGCTTTCTCACCATCTTATTAAAGCCTTTCCAGCTTCTCTACACTAAAGAGATCCATCAGATGTCTAGGTGGTATATGATAGGGAACCTTAGGAATAGACTCAAACTGGTGGAGTCTCAATAGATTCATCGGGAGCAGTCGCTCTAGAGCTAGCAGACTGCTCTGTGTTCCCTTATGTGCCAAGACCAGTCTCAGCGAACGGCTGCTCTATTGCACTACAATGCTCAGTCCTAGGATTTTTATCAATTTTACCAGGGAGCGTCCCTTGTTGCCTCTTGACGCTCTCAGTTGTCTAAGCGAGAGCAATGTCAATATGCCGCATGTGGCTGCTCACTGTGTCGTATTTTGTGTTGAGCTAGGTGAACATGTTGTCCATCTTTGTATTGATCTCATTGGTGGCCTGATTCAATGTTATGACATGTATATGTTTACTCTGGAGCAATTGCGGCATCATGTTCCCCAACACCTTTAGATCATCATGCGCACTGCTCGAGTTGGCTGGAGATGTTTGTAGGTTGCTTTGCTGTTTTTGGTGATTCTGATTTTTGTTCTGGCTTTGGAACTGGTTCTGAGCTTGGCTGAAGACAAAAACTTTTGCCTTGGAAATTCTGAGGAAAACCTCTTTGCTGAGTGTGGGAACCGAAATTCACACCGTCAATTTCCGTAAAATAAGGAAACTTAGGGAAACCCTAATTTTTCAGAGGTCCTGGATCTCTGCGAAAGCCAACGACAAGTAACCAAATAAATGCGGAAAATATGAAGCTTCGGCCGCAATAGTTGTTAGCGAGTTATCTAGATCTAGCAATGGAAGATTTTAAACCTAGTCGAGTCGCATCTCGAGGAAAAAAGACGAAAAATGTACGAAAAAGGGTTTTGATTGATTTCGGACTGAACCTTATGAAAGGCTGCCTACCTACCCCTTTCGAGGATCAAGCCGAACGTAGTTCAATAGGTAGAGTTGGAAAAGAGATCGAACTGCCTGGGCGAGTTCGCCTAGTAATTGAGTGCCATTCATAGAAACCAAACTTGTCGAGAAAAAGCCTAAGTTTCTAAGTGTAGAGAATAGTTGTAAAAGTTCTCCCTTATGCCTCTC
>JABAYD010018865.1:0-11473 GCA_014822095.1 Diplotaxis tenuifolia
CAAGTAGTTGAGCTCTTTAATATCATGCATACAAATTTTAGCACATGTAGGATTATAATCCCTACCTGAATAAAAACCCTAAGTCTAACAACCATCCTTCCATCAAACAACCCCTTGCCAATCTGAACAATTGACTTGTTCATCTTGTTTATTATTTTATTTATTGTTATTTGCTGTTTTATTATTTATTATATGTTATTATTATTTGTTTACCTAGCTTAATTATAACTATTAGATCTAGTGTGTGTCCTAGGTCCTTGTGGATTCGATCCCTAAGTATTAAAACTGAACCTCTTATTTGAGAGAGTAAAGTCACTCCTTAGGGTAATTTGAGTGATATCAAGCTTACACACACACACACAAAGATCGATCTCATCCGCCGTTCACTTTTTCTCTTTAGTTCGGTCTCATTGTTATTTAATTTTGATCTTAAGTTAACTCTTTGTAATCAATCCTTTATCAATAAAGTCAATTTTTGTCAACAGATTTCCGATTATATCGTTGTGTTCTGAGAGCATCGTTGCCCACTTTTTTTGTTTTCTCTAGATTAAACCCATAATCACTATCAAATACTTAGTGTAGATTTTAGGATTTATATTTTGGCGCCGACTGTGGAGAAGATAAATGAAAAATGCCCTTGCTAAGAACCCAATCTAGGATTGCTAAGCACGATTATGGATCCCACCCAATCCAACAAGGAGAACTTCCGATCGAGAACGACCGCCACCGATCCCACGGGAACTCTCCTTGGATCCGAAGCCGCGACCGTCGTTCCAACAAATAACATAGGATATATTGGTACGACTCCGGACCAGTGGACTCCACCAACAATCCTTGCTTCCAACAGGACGACGATTCCCGATCGATCTGGATCGCGAGTTTGGAATTGAATCTCGACACCTGCCGATGATCCGGTCCGGCCAGCGAGACCGATCTCCCGATTAATCTGGCCAGAACTCGAGAAGAGGTAGACGAACTCAGGGGAATGGTCTCATCGCTAATCGATAAGAGCCAAGATCAAGAGTCGCTCATCGAATCATCGCAAACCGTCTGGAGCAAGCGGAAAAAAACTTGCCGAATATAAGACCAGCTTTGTGGAGCGAGCCCGACAACAATCCGATCCATCTCTACGAACACCGATCCCCCCTCGGACTACCTTCACCTCACCTGATCTCGCAAGCGCGCGATCAGGACGGTATGTAGGAGAGAACTCGCGACAAACCCCACCGGATGGGGCGACCTACCGAAGTCTAAATTACAGCGGTCTCGATGAGGTCAGAATCGGATCACGAAACTTCCAAACCAAACCGACTCCCACAACGAATGGATCGACAGGAACCCAAGGAGGAACCAGGATCCATACGTCCGCACCTTGATATTCGGCTTGAGATGATCAGCCGTCCCAAAGGACGAGCATGCCTCTCCAAACCGAGTACACCCTGCCAATAATGTGTTCCCTTCGGAACGGCACGCGGCGAGACAACCAAGGATCTCCGAGCAGAATAGAGGCTTTCCAGAGTTACGTAGAGAGAAACGACGCCGAACTCAGAAGGATCCATGCTATCGTACACCTAGCACAACCCGACATAGATCAAGTCATCGAGGAAACTCAAAGGACTCCATTCACACCTCACATAACCAATGTGATATTGCATCACATTGGGAAAATCAAGATCCGTAAATACTCAGGAAATTCTGATCCCAAAGCCCACGTGCGAGCTTTCCGATTGGCCATGTCAAGGGCACATTTGACCGACAAGGAGAGAGAATCCGGTTACTGCCGTTTCTTCGCCAAAAAACTGACCAGATCCGCTTTAGAGTGGTTCGTCGGACTAGAAGGAAACTCGATCGATAACTTCGATCAGCTAGTCTCGGCCTTCCTAAAACAATACTCAGTCTTTATAGAGACTCAAGCTACCGAGGCTGGCCTCTGGAACCTCAGACAAGCCGCTTTCGAACCGCTGAGAACGTACATAAACAAGTTCACAGAAATTAAGTCTAAGATATCCAACCTAAACGAAGTTGTCGCCCTCGCGGCACTAAAGAAAGGAGTCTGGTTTTCCTCTAAATTCTGAGAGGAAATGACGGTTAGATCCCCACGACCTTAGACGACGCATTGCTCCGCGCATCTTACTTCGCGACTCTTGAAGAAGAGATCGCAGCCCTCAAAGAACAATACATAGCGAATACGAATGGGACTCCCAAAAAGCCAAACATCACAAAAGAGCCTACCACACGGGGACAACACTCCTTCTCTATAGACTCTTCCCCAAACAAACAATCGATCTTCGACCCTAGCAAATTCTGTACCTTCCATAAACGCAAGGGACACTCGACCGAAGAATGCCGCGCCGTGAACTGAAACAAGGAAGAAAACAAGGAAAATGGAGAGGTCACAGAAGACGAAGAAACACCCGCAACTCCCAAAGGTAAAGGGAAGTCCAAAAGAAGCAGGGAAGTTGACCCCGAATCACCGGAGTCGCCACCACCAGCTCCCAAAAAGAGGGTCGACATGATCTTGTGGGGGTCCGAGCAAGAGACCTTCACGAAGCAGAAGTCAGAAGGGGTACGAATCGGCCTCACGATAACAATCCAAGACCCGAAAGAAACCCACAAGGAACATTCGCCCCAGTTCAATAGATCAGTAAGACATCAATTAAGAGAGAATACCGAGCAAAAGAGTAACAAAATCAGTAAGATCCGACAACTCATGGAGAAACCGATCTCCAAAAAGAAATACAGCCCACGTTTACTGAAACCTAACCTGTCTGGGGGCAGAAACACTACCAACCTACCCCGATCAAGAAATGATACTATTCACCTCTCCATCAGAGAAAGGGAAAAAGGGATCGATTTCATCTATGGAGGAATGGAATTTTGCAACTCTGTCAATTACATCAAAGCACACCAACGACGAGCAGAAAGCAGCTACCCGCAAGCCTCTATCTGGTCCCGATCACGAAATCACCTTCGACGAAAACAAGACCGCCAATCTTGACAAACCACACGACGACGCCCTCGTCGTATCCCGCGACGTCGGAGGATGTGAACTATCCCAAATCATGATCGATACTGGAAGCTCAGCAGACGTCCTTTTCTACGATGCATTCAAAAGGACGGGATTCACCAAAACCCTCCTCAAGCAAGAGAAGACCCCACTTATCAGTTTCGCCGAGGAAACCTCATATTTGCTTGGGTCCATCGAGCTTGCCGTTACAGTTGGAAACAAAAGAAAGATCGTTAAGTTTGTCGTCATAAATTGACATGCTCCCTTTAACGCCATCTTAGGAAGACCTTGGCTATACAGCATGAGGGCAGTACCCTCAACTTACCACTAATGTTTGAAATTTCCAACACCGACAAGAATAGAAACAATAATAGGAAGCCAGAGGAATTCTAGAACCTGTTATCCAAACTTTCAAACTTTCCATATGAACGTATAACCGTACGAAGTACACGAGCAAACCGACAACACGACCATGCCCACAGGGGAAACAATCGTACTACGTTAAGACTTGATCCCTCAACGAGGGTATGTAGGCAACTCACGAATCGAGTTCAGTCACCACCTACAATCCGTTTGCACAAGGACTGACTATAAGAATTCCATCATTCTAGAATCCTTCCTTCAATATTGATTCAGAATTTCTACATAACTTGTTAATCAGTTTAACATAAGCCTTACGAGGGCAAATAAAGATATCTCTTCTTACCTCAAAAACTTTTGACTCAATTGAATGAGGAGACTCTGATCAAGTCTTCCGAAACAATTACGGTCCCGCAAAAAAAAACTACGCTTTAATTTAGTAATTTTACTACATAATCTATCGATAAAGTATCAACCAAAGTCGATCAATGACCCCAATAAAGGAAACGGACGCCGATACAAAGTCAAAACTCGCAAATGCAATTCAAATGAACGAAAACGCGATCTTTATTACTTAATTCCAAAAGAAAAGAAAAACATTACAAAAAAAAATAAAAAAAAAAAGCAAAGCAATAAGAAACTAATCGTCGAAGTCAAACTCGCCATCCTAAAAACGGCCTTCCTCACACTTGGAACAAGTACCAGAATCAGCGTTGCCAGAAGCGCCTTAGAAAAGAAATCACCCGTCAAATCTTCAGAAATCTGGGGAAGATCCAACTTCCCAACCGAGAAATCCGACACTACAGCAGCATCGATCTCGGCACCCAACTTGACCTCTTTAGCACGAAGTCGCGACAACTCGTTACAAGCGAGAAGATTGTTGTTCATTATTTCCTTAATGAGTTCGATGGTAGCCATGACCTCCTTCAGACGGATCTCGCAGTCAGCTGCAGCCTTCTTCTTCTCCCACTTTTCCTTTAAAGACATCAATATACATCCAGATAACTGCCAGCCAAAGCCTTCTTCGCATCATAAGTCGCCCGGAGAAGCTCGTCCACGTGTTTTGACGTCAGAGACTCGACCTGCATTTCCAGCAAAGAAACCTGCTCCAAAGCCGTCTCCTCTCATTCCCAACAACCCGAAGACGAGCCTCGAGGGAAGCGGCTTGATTTCCCAGCTTCTCGGCCGCCGTCAATTGAACCATGTTAGCACGCTCCCTATCTTGAGCCATCTTCAAACTGAGCTTTAGCTCTCGAACAACCTTTTTAACCTCGTTAAGCTATCAGCTCGAGGAATGTCTCGCAGACGCTTCTCCAGAGTGGCTACGAACTCGTTGTTCTCCTTCATGGCCTAAAACGACATCATGAGTTGTGAGCACAAAAAATGAAAGACCAAACGATCAAGGAACAAAAGCGGGCATGAGCCATAACCATCTTGACGTAAGCTTCACGCTTGGTCATATTCTACAACGAAGGAAGCGGGCACCTAACCGGTTTGAAATGCCTAACCAAGTGAGCGACACTATCGGGATCCTCTGTGTTCGGACTGTCCTTGGCATGGGAAAATTGCCAATGAAACGGTTTCGAGATCATAACATCACCCAGTGGGCCAGATCTAACATCATTCCCTGACGTCGTCGCCTTCTTTAGAGGACGATCACACCCCTCCGAACCAGTCGGACTCCCGGAACTCAGCTGAACCACCACCTGTGGTCTTCTTGAATCGTTGGCGTTGGATCGAGCCGCAAAACGAGGAATTCGGGTCTCCTCACGAAGAACTTCGGTGAGCGCCTCGCTCATATCGCCAAAACGAATCCGTCTGGAACTCGCCTCATTTCCTCGATCTCTGATCCTTTCGGACTCACAGGAACTCATTTTCCTTGACGACATAGGTCTTTGAGATAGAGGAAATATCACTTAAAGTTATTAATACTCGACAAAGCAAGCTTGTCATTTATAAAGGACGAAACAAGTAGAATAAACGATAAACATAAAGGAATAAAATTTTGAGAATCTAGAGAAAACGATATCATTATGATTCGAAGTCATCAAAACCAAATATTACATCCGAAATATTTTAGATAACAACAAAAGAAAAAGAAAAAAAACTCAAGAATCAGCTTCATCCTCTGAGGAAGAATCCTCAACAACCGAATCATCGGAGATCTCTGGCAGATCCAAATCCTAAATAGCTACATCCGCAACAACAGTTGACACGACAAGAGCCTCGCAATCCTTCTCGAGCTCTTTCAGACGGACTAATTCCTCATCGACAACCAACCCCCATCCTTAATCTCGTTAAACATGTCAATGTTTGCTATTATCTCCCGAAGCTGAATCTCCGCGTCGACCTGCTTCTTCTTATCCGACCACTTCTTCTCCACGACGGATAGAGCTTCCTTGTAGCGATCAAAAATCACGCGAAGCATAGAACGGGACTCGCGACGGATATCACACGCCCTCTCCGCAAGGAACTCGGCGACCTTCGTCTTCTGAGGCCTCCCCGGTCTTCTTCAGATCCTCCTTCGCCTTCTGGAGCGACTCTTTGAGGCTCTTAACTTCGGCTTGTGACCTCGCCAGCTCCCCTTGACCACGACCCTGGAACATCGCAGCAAATTCTCCCATGGCAACCATAACCTACGATATTTCGAAAATCATCAATAATGCACTCGGTTAAGGAAACAAAGAAAAAACACAGTCTACCTTTGAATTGTGTCCGCAACTTTAGCGTATGCTTCTCTCTCCTCGAGGCAAGACGAAGAGAAAGCGAATGGATTTGGAACTGTCGCGTCACGACCAAAATAAGAAGATCAATCTCGCGACGTCAGAGATACGACGCGTGAGGATCGGCGACATTTACGGCCGGCGACGGCTAGATCTCCCTCGGAGCCGAGACTCAAGGAAATTGGTGATGCTTCATTGGGAGTATCATCGGCATCGGAATCCGAGATTGGGATCAAGGAGGATTCCCCGAGACCTCTACTTGCAACGACAGGACCGCGACTCCGAAAGGACGATCTCCTGGCTAACTGCCTGCCTGATCTGGCAGAGGAAGAAGGACCACTAGACGACCCTATTAAGCCCTTGAGCCTGGGAAGGTCGCTGAAAACAGCCGATGCCTTCCTGGTTCCATCTGGTAACAGGAAAGCAGCACGGATCCGTTCGCAATCAAAGGTCGACCAGTCCAGGCGACCTCGACGCAATACCATCAACAGGTCGCAAAGCTCATCAGACATTAGCGAGCTCCTTGAATGAACTGAAAAGAAAAGAATAAGAAAAATAATCTATAAATAAATATAGCGATCAAACCGAGAACGATCAATATGGAAACAAGAAAACTTCGAAAGACAAGGAAATTACTTATGTCTTCAGCCTAATTCCGAGGAAGCCGCAAGAAATCAAAACTCCCCACCGTCGATTGATCAACCTTAAAAACAAAAACCCTTCTCGCCAGTCCTTGTCGTGATACGGAACTCCTCGAATGACATGACGACCCGCTCGCGGAGACATGAGGAAAGTCTCAAGGCTCTGATTGTTCCTCTTTAACAAGCATAGGTGACACAGATCCTCTAGGCCGAATCGCAAACCCTCCTTGCGGGCACTAACCACAAGAGCCAACATATGTCTTAAGAAGTCCGGGCACATCTGAGTGAGAGATATGCCCATCTCGGCCACGATGTCAAGGATAGGACCCGGAATCGGAAAAGAGAGACCGCAATACTCGAAAATACGAGATACGCCCTGCAAAAACCATCTCGAACAGCGTTGGGAGTCTCCAACTTAGAAGAAAGCTCAAGCTGAACGTCCCGACCAACGCCGTACTTCGTGTATAAACCCATCGCGAACAGCGTTGGGAGTCTCCAACGTAGAAGAAAGCTCAAACTGAACGTCCCGACCAACGCCGTACTTCGTGTATAAACCCTCAATCCGATCGGCAGTAGTCATAAGAGGAGGGAAAGAAAACAATGAAGACATCTTTGTAATTAAAGGAAAGAAAAGATCTGAATTTTTGTTGAGACAAGAGAAAAATCAAGACGAGAAATTGAGGACGAAAGAAAACCCTCACGTATTTATAGATGTTAGCCGACATCAAGAAACGACTTTATCACCAAAAACAAGAATTGTTAATGATTAGGTTTTTTCGAATATTGCACAATTAGCCGTTGGAGAAATCGCACGCGCCAACGGTCCATTGACAAGGAGATGACACGTGTTAAACCCAAACCAAAGCCAAAACCAAACCATCTCAAATCAATCAAGGTCGAACGAACCATCTCTATCCTTTAGTAAAAGAAAAGAGATTGGGGAACAAATGTTGGACCCAATTTCTGCTAGAAAGTTAGATGAGCCTAAGCCCATGTGGAGTCTTCGAACTGATCGGCGCATATCGAGCTCGGCAAGGTCGAACCCATGACCCTGAGATCGCGGAAGACGTTGAGGAAAATACCGAACGGACCAGCTATAAAAGGAGGAAGAATAGAGAGAGGAAGACACGTTGAAAACTCTAGAGCTTACACACACACAAAGATCGACCTCATCCACCTCTCACTTTTTCTCTTTAGTTCGATCTCATTGTTGTTTCGTTTCGATCTTAAATAGACTCTTTGCAATCAATCCTTTATCAATAAAGTCCATTTTTGTCAACTGATTTCCGATTATATCGTTGTGTTCTATCGTTGCCCACTTCTTTTGTTTTCCCTAGATTAAACTAATAATCACTATCAAATACTTAGTGTGGATTTTAGGATGTACAACTAGTTATGTATTGTAATAATTTTGGAGATGAAGCATGTACCTCTAAACTATCATTTCATTCACGATAATATTCAGTCAAGTACTCTTGGGTTTCGCACGTTTCTACACATATCAACTCGCAGATGCCTTGATGAAACCACTTCTACACGATTCCAGCAACTCATCTCTAAGATTGGAGTCTCTACGGCCCCTCCATCTTACGGAGGCATGTAGAATATATATAGAAAGCAACTATGAAAATTAGCAAATTGAGACACTCTCAACTTCAATCTGTCCTAATAGGAATTTGTCTTAGATTTTTATCTTTTTAGGATTTTCATTATTGTTAATACGATTTTACTTTTTAATTAATCGAATTTTAAGTTAATTAAAATCTATAATATTTGCTAGTTAGTTTTAATACAATTTTTCCAAATAAAAAAAAATTATAATAGAAAAAGGTAAAACACGATTTTAACATAAAATTATAACTCCCTTCTCTCGTCTTCACGCTGAACCCAAAAGCTTCATCCTCTCTTCCATGGCGATTTGTGCTTTTTCTTCACACAGTTAAAATGTGTGTCTCTTTTCTTTATTTTTTCGTCTCTGTCTTTTATTCTCTGTTTGTTTTTTTCTCTTTGTTTCTTCGGCGTCTTAGTTTCTTCTTCGTCATCAGTTTCATCAAAATCATACGATTCCTTAAACCTGGTATGTGTTTCATCTTCTGGATTCTTAAGACCCTAATTTTTAAGAGTTGATTGTATCTCTTTTCAGCTATAAGTAGTTCTAAGGCTGGATTAGTTACACATGGTATGTGATTACTTGGTCATATATTTCTGTCCAGAGATGACCATTTTCTCATTAAAATTCTTCTCATATCCGAAATCAAGGTACAAATCTTTGTCTCCTCTCCTTTCTTTTGTTTTTAAATGCCTGAGTGATCTTTTTTTTGTTTGGAAAAATCTTTCCCATGTAGATCATACTAGAGATGATGCCTGGTTACTACCGACATATTCATAGAAACATGACAACCGTCTTCTTTAAGAACTACGGAACTTATTCTCAAACCTAATGGAGGTGTAAAGGTAACATACATCAAGTAGACAGCTTCAGCTCTCCAGATAGATCTTTAACAATGTATTCATGCACTCCGAGGAAAGGTGACCATTAAATTTGTTCCCAACCTAAATATTTTAAAGAGAAGCCTGTCGTGCTATATATAACATGGGGAGATGTTTTATGTCATTCCTTATTACAGATGTCCTATTGAGATGATGCTATGTGAGCTGCAAGTGAAGAAGAAGAAGAACAAGACAAAGATTTGTTGCAAAGTGAAGACTCCATAGGTTGTTGCTTGTGGATCTAATAAGTGTAAAGAAAGAGATCAGAAGCGTCACATTGGTAAAAGCTGTTGCAAGAGTTATGCCAAGGTATATTGCAGCCACAAGCATCACCATCATCATCGCCATGTTGGTGTTGTTTAATGATTGAATGGCCTTTTTGAACCTCAGACGCATCCATCCCTTCTTCCACTAATGCCTTTCAAAAAAAAAGACCACTATTTTTTTTTTGTTTGCATCAAAGGCTAGATTTAGCAATTGTGTGGTTCATCAAGAACGTGCCTCGAGTATTTCTTGTTTTTTCTGTTTTGTTACTTGGTTCTTTTGAAATTTTTGGAAAAAAACAAGTTGGAACTTTTATCTTAGTGTCTTAAAATCAAAGACAAGAAGCAAATGAAACTGTATCAAAGTATGTATTACCAATCATTAGTGGTATATATTTTCTTTTGGTGGCTTAGGTGTGAAAGGAGAGAGTAATTCATATCATAGGAATATGTTTCTATATTGATTGATGAGTTATAAAATACTGATGATACGAAAAATAATGTTTTGTAATGCTGAAGGTGAAGGTAGTCCATTTCCACAAAACAATTTACGGCTGTAGCAGACAACAGAGACACAAGGTTGTAGATGAACCCTTCTTCGTTTAGCTCACAAAATTAGATACTTGTTAATTATTGCTGATAATAATGGGAGGATTCCCTATTTGAATCACCACCATCTCATAACTGAACTTGACATTAACGAGCATATGGTCGACCCCATACCTTGATTTTAAACTGCTCCAACAGAGTAGTAGTTTCTAATGTTACCATTCGACCAAGTCTTTCTTTGTCTGCCAAAAAACTCCACTGATCACTGCAACTTGACATCCATACACCAGATTTAACATAGATTAAAAACATATTGTATTGATAGATAGAAAAGATGGTTTTATGTTGATGAAGAAAAGAGAGACAAAAAAGAGATAATGGATAGAAGATCGTGGGCGGAGAAAATCATGGGAGAGAAGACATTATGAGAGATTTAGGGTAGAATTAGTGTAGATTTAAGAACGATATTTAGTTTAAATATGGAAGTTTCCAATTTTTTCTTGATTGACCTATAATATGTATTTTACGTATAGTAGAGCAGTGAAAAAGAGGGTTGGATATTTATTCATCCTTACCCGTATGATAATGTAAAAGGCAGAACACGTTATAACATATAAAAAAGGTAGTCAGTAGAGTCACAGTTATAAATTGTAACTAGATCTCGACCCGCACAACCGTGCGGGTATTATTTTTTATTGTATATACATATACATATATATATATAGATTATTAAAGGTATATATTTTAATTTTAATTTTATATAACTATTTTAAATAAAATAATTTATAGTTTACTTTTTGTAAATAATCAACTATTTAAAGTGGTCACATGTATTTGTTCTTATTATGATTTATCTTATTGTATTTGTATTTAGTTATTAAAAAGAAATATATGCATAAAAAATATTTGAAAATTATTTTGTATTTAATTTATGTTAAATTTTTATCCGTCCTTCCAAACTGAATTTTATATTAGTAATATTTTATGATTCTTTATTTTACATAATATATTATTGTATATATATATATGTATTGTAGTTTGTCGTCATATTATTTTTTAACATAGATATTTTATATTTATGAAAATAAAATTTATAAATCTATTAATTTAATATAACATCATATGCAGTTCAATATAATAAATTTATTTTAATATGATTGACTATGATTACAAAATAGATAAAAGTATGATAATTTTTGAATTTTAAAAACAATAACTATATATAGTTTTATATATATATATATATATATATATATATTATATATATGAATAATGTATTTCATTGCTAATTATGAGATTAGTTAAAATATTTACAAAAAATTTTTGAAAATATATTCTTAAAATATTTTGATTAACATACCAATTTTTTTTAATTTGATTGGTTGTGATTATATAATAGATACAAATAAGATATAATATTTATTTTTCATTTTATAAATG
>JABAYD010018878.1:0-13060 GCA_014822095.1 Diplotaxis tenuifolia
AGGGACGGGCTTCTTTGAAACTGAAGAAGAAGTATTATTATGATCACATTTAATTTCGTACCATTTCTGGAGATAGCAGCCCGTCCCGATTCCAAATGGGTATGGGATGTCGATTCCTCCACATTGCGTTGGACAATGTCTGGAAACGGTGAGATTTGCAGAATCAAGGTTCAGCAGAAGTGTCAGAGATAAGAGAATCCAAAGAAGAGAAGTATTACTAGCGCTCATGTTTATGATATGCTGAAGAAAAAATTTACTCTTTTTCTGAGTGTTTACTTGGTAAGATGCATAGATGGGGTTTGAAGGTATATGTGAGAAGAAAGTTTGCGTTTACGTGGAAACATCAAGAGGTCTTCGTCTTTGTTTCCTCTTTCTCAATCATCTCAGCTGTAAACATCAATATACATGCATCAAAACAAATAGTAACGTACTTTTTCTCTTAGCCACATATATATAGGTGGAAACACAAAGTGGGGTGTGAAGTCAAGTCTCCGGGAAGAAAGAAAGCCGAAAGTTTGATCACTACGTCTACGGCTTCCTGGAATTTGCTTGCGCTAATGATACTTACTTTCTTTGGAAAATACTTGAACCAACCCTTGCAAACCTTACTAGTGTGAAGAAAACAAGAGAGAAATAAGTATATAGAGGTTGGTGTTCTCTTTTCTCTTTGAGCTATTTATAGCTGTGTTTTAATAAGATAACAAGACAATCTATATATACATACTAGGTGTACCATGTGCAACAGTGCAAGTAATACAAACTTTAATTTTAAATTATATTTAAAAATAAAATTATGTTAGTATTCTAAATTTTATTATTTTCATACTAATATTTAATATTACTCTTTTCTATGATATGCTGAAGAAAACTTTACTCTTTTTTTTTTCCGGAGTGTTTACATGGTAAAATGCGTAGATGGGATTTGTAAGGTGTATCTGTGAGGAGAAAGTTTGCGTTTACTTGTAAACAGCAACAGGTCTCTTGGTCTTCGTTATCTCTTTCTCAATCAGCTAAGTTGTAAGGTGTAGATTTTTTTTTTTTTGATCAAACAACATGCCTTACTTTAAAAGAGTTTACACCCCAACTAGGAGTATGATTACAACTAAAGAGAAAGCTGATTTTACCACAAACTCAGCCTCTCCATCAAAGTTTTGGGAAATGAAAATACAAGAGATAACATCAATGTAAGACGAGTAACAATAGATCTCAAACATGATCACGAAAAATTTCGGTTGAGTTACACCATTCTTCAATAGCTTGATGAGTGATAGAAAATCAGAGAGAACTCCTAGGGATCGGACGTTTGAGTAGACGGCAGTAGCTACCGCAAGAGAGACAGCAATGACTACAGCCATGAGTGCTGATGATACATAATTGCGAGACTCGCAGAGATTTGGTAAGGTGATGGTATTCTCACACGAGAAGATGACTCCAATATCGCAGTACCGAGACTTGGCATCCCAAGCTGCATCCACAATGTAGAGACATCCTCTTATCTCGACAACACTAGGAATAGCAAAGACAATGTGACACCAAGATGCTGAGCCTTTGAACAATAAAGAGAGTGAATCATCTGTTAAACAATCTTCCAATCTAAAATTTGATATTAAGTTTTCTACTCTAGAAGAAGTTAGACAGATTTGAGACCAAGAAACAATAGACAGCGAACACTCTATAGCAGAGTAGAGACAACCAGGAGATATAAAGATGTAGCCAAAAGACACAAAGTCCATCAGTACGGTAGCAACTAAAGCTCGAATCATCCACACATCTATCACTGTATCCCATTCAAAAGAACAGAGATAACTAGAGAGTAATGAAATAAGGTGAACCTGGACGTCTATTAGCGAATAGATAAACCGAAAGTTTGAACAAAACCTGTTAGACAACCTATTCCGGAACTGACAAAGATACAACCTGTATACCACAGGAAAAGAACACTGATACAACAGGTATAACACATGAAAAGAACGCCAGTAGACAAGGATAATGTCACCAGTGACCACAAGAGCAACCTCAACATCACTGAGCTTACTTGACACCATTGAAAGATTAACCTTCAGATCTAGGATTGGAGTGAAGCACGGTAAGTAACAGCAAACATCAGGCTGTACTAGCAACGAGATGGTGTAAGTGTTATCAGAGGCCGAAGAAGACGAAGCACCAGCTCTTAGAAGAGCCCTCACGAGATTTGATACAGACTCGTGAAAACCCAAATACGGTGGATCTGGAGGGTCTGGTGGGTCTGGCGGGCTCAGAATCTCAGAGGCTCCATGACCAAACGAGGAAGATTCAGTATCAGAAGCGGAGGCCAACAGATCTGGAGAAGAAAACTCCGAATCACAAACCAAAGGAGCTATCATCAGAGAACAAGAGGAAGAAGAAAGGAAGAGGAGGGAGAAAGGAGAAGAGATTCTCACCAGCGAGCGTGATGCTCGCCGGCGGCGGCTACACTATCAAACCCTAATCGCCAAAAGAGGAGAGAGGTGAGAGCGTTTTTTGACTGCACAAGTAGGCTATCTTTGGCGGTCCCATAAGGTGTAGATAATTAGAGGCATCAAACAGCAATTTTTTTCTCAACAGAAATATACAAAGTGGGGTGAAGACAAGTCTCCGGAAAGAATCCAAAACTTTGACCACTACGTCTACGGACTACGGCTTCATGGAATTTGCATGTATTGTTATCTTCTCAATTAGGGATAACGACAGTTCCTAGTTTTTTTTTGCTGTTCTTTCTCGTGTTGTTTATTAGCAATTAATATTGAACTTAGAAAAGTCGCAGCATGCGGGTATGCCTTTGGTATATATGAGTGTTAATTAGATGCGTCTCTTCCGCAGAAAGCCGAGTGGTTGAACAAAATGAACGTTAACTAGATCACTCAAAATGTGATGACTGTGCATGGGTTGCTTGTATATATGGCATGCAAGCAACCCATAGCTATTTGTCTGATCATGTTTGGTCGTTTCCTTCTCTAGAGACTCAGCTACACTTTCTCGAAGCTTGTGCTACTTCCAGCGAGCATCTTCGACTTTGGCTTTCCTACATGCCGAGATTGAAATTAGTCTCCGAAATTTTGAGTTTACTTCAAGAGGTCTTGGTCTTCTTTCTCTCTTTTTGCTAAACTGTAAATATCATTAATAATAATGAAAGGTTTAGGTTTACATTACATAATCCTACTTTTGTGAAACCTTGGCAAAAAGAAAATAAAAAACAAGGTTACACATGAGAATGACTCAATGAAACATAAATTCATCGAATCCAAAGCTGCATAAGAGAAGTGAACTTTCTCCTTTGTCTTCTCGCACTAATAGCATTGCGGATTATCCATGTCGATTGGTTTGAACGTTGTCTGCGTGGATGCGAGTCCGGTGAGGTGAATGGCTGAGTTGCGTTGTCTCCAGGTGTTGTAGATCAGTGATTGGGAAGCCAGCTTCTTAAGGGTAGAAGGCGCTGAATAGTGTAGAATGTTGATAATTACCGGCATCATCAACACAAGTAGTTAAAGTGTTCTTTTCTCTCAGACACAAATATACTAATAGGAAACAAAAAGTGGGATGAAGTCAAGTCTCCGGGGAAAAAAAAAAAGACCACACATTATGTCTACGGCTTCCTGGAATTTGCGCTAATGATAATTTCTTTGAATATGAAAATGAAGTCAATTACTAAACCAAAACCTATCCGTATACACAATCCAAAAGTTTGAGAAACCAGACCCTATATAACACCACAAAATGGTGACCGTAGTAAACATTACATTCACATTTCGCATGCAATTACAAACATCGAAATAGAACATACAAAGCAAGAAGCTATGGCAGTGGAGGAGCACTTCGACGTTCTGACCAAATCCGGCGAGAAGACCGGTGTCTCCAAACCCAGGCATGTTTGCTTTTACTTAGAAATCAATCCATACTTGAAATAAATTGATATGTTTGACCTTACTTGGATCAAACCATTTGAGTGTTTATTCATTGAAAGTCCACGTGTCTTGGCTTCCTTTTTTTGTTTTTTTTGTTTGATTGCCATGCTTCGTTGACCCGTTCGTTACCTTAAAAAAACAAATCCTCTGTTTGTGTTTCATCACGTCCTTCCTTATATAGGTCAAAGGTTCACCGAGATGGAGATTACCATCGTCCAGTTAATGTATGGATCTTTGTGGAAACTACTCAAGAACTTCTTCTTCAACTCCGGGCTGATCATAAAGATTCTTGGCCTGGACATTGGGATATCTCTAGTGCTGGTCATATCTCAGCCGGTGATCCATCTCTTATAACGGCCCAGTAAGTAATTCTGATTCTGCACTTCCCTTTACTTTGAGATCATTTTACTAAAGTTTCTTCTTCAAGAATGGTTTGTTTTTAAAGACTTATCTGATGCATGTTCTCTCTTTATAATTTTTTTTTTATTTGCTGCTTGAATGGTATGGTTGTTACATCTTGAAGCTAGCATGGTTTCTCTAAATATAAATATTCACAATGATGTCTTGTGTGTTCTTCTACAGTGTCTTAAACGATGGGAAATTCATAAACAACGAGTTCAGTGATGTTTTTCTTGTTACAATTCTGCATCCCATCCCATTACAAGCCTTTACTCTTCAGGTGAGAATCTATCTCTTACAAAGTATTAAGTTTTAGTGCTATTTTAATAGACCACTTAGGATTTTTTTGTTTCTTGTATATATTAGAAAGAGGAAGTCTCTGCTGTAAAATACATACATTTTGAAGAATACAGAAACCTTTTGGCCAAGAAAGAGCCTGCTTATGTGCCATATGATGTAAATGGAAACTACAGAAAACTATTTGAAATACTCAGTCAGAGGTACACATTATCTCTTTTATTAGTCTTTCCTGAGTAACTTCTTTTTTTTTTCTGGTCACTCTGATATATGTTAACAACATCAAATGAGAATATTGTGTGACATGTCCATCTTAAAAAGAGTGTTTCTTCTGAATTGTTGAAGGTGCCAAGTGAACACTGAGGCTCGTAGTTTATCTCTACAGAAGCAACTCCAGAGATATTCTCCTGTCACCCTCAAAGCAAATGTATTAACTTGTCACATATATATTTCTGTGATTGATTTATTTGTTTCAAATGTACCACAAAACTCAGATTTTCTTGACTTATGCAGTTGACAGAAGTCTCAGAGGCAGATCAGAAAGCGTTGGGTCTAATCGTGAAGGCTGCAAAAGTTATTGACGAGATTTTCTATGAGCAGGTTTTGTAGATCTGTAGTCTGAATTTTCAGTTATATTTGTGAACATGAGATCTCATGGCTTAACTTAAACTAAACTAGATAAGTTGTATGTTATCGTAAACAGCTTTGGCATAGCAATCCAGCTCTAAGAGATTGGCTTAAGGGGCATGCTAATGCATCAAAACTTGACAAATTAAAATGGAAATACTTCCTCATCAACAAAAGTCCATGGTGAGTATCATTAGGCTTTGTTACAAAAAAGTTATATATATATTAATACAAGTTTCAAAAGATATTGTCTTCAACATAGTTGCTTAACATACTGTAAATTGTGTGGTACAAGATATTGATGTTTAGTTTTACATTTGTAGGTCGTCTCTGGATGAAAATGAACCGTTCTTGACTACGGCTGATTCAGCTGTAAAGTTTTTTCCTGAAGCAACGAAACCTATTGATGGTTGGAAGGGTATTGAATATAGAGCAGCTTTTCCTTTAACTAAACCACACGGTGACAACTTCTACCCTCCAGATATGGATAAAATGGTAACCATTTTCACAATGTTTTGATGTTTGTTTCCCATTTTTTTGATATTTTTCTATAACCAGTGGTAAGAAATGTGTTTCAAAAATCTATATATAGGAGTTCACCTCATGGCTCAGTAGTCTCACGGAAGAGCAAAAGCGTGATGCAACAGGGTTTTTCAGTATTATAAAAAGGCGAAGTGATGCTTCTCTATCTGGTCATCTCCCTGGTAGCACTAAGAAGTTACCAGGATCCAACTCCGATCTGTATAGTGTTCCCTATTCAGAGATATATCAACCTTACCTCACAAAAGCCTCTGAACTTTTGCACAAAGCTGGAGACTTGGCCACTTCACAGAGGTATAATTACATTCAGTTTCTTGTTTTAGCATAATAAAATATACTTCCCCTTTCGGGTGGCTTTGTGTATTGAAGTACTTTATAATGTTTTTACATAGTTTGAAGAAGCTGCTGCACAGCAAAGCTGAAGCCTTCCTTTCAAATGACTACTATGAGTCAGATATTGCATGGATGGACTTGGTGACTCTTCTTTGCCCTTTCATATTAATATATATATTGCTCTAGTTTAATTATAAAGTATGCAATTTCTTGTTTGGGAGATTGTCACTCACACCTCTCTATCAACTTTTATAGGATTCAAAGTTGGATATTACCATTGGTCCATATGAAACATACGAAGATGAAATGTTTGGTTACAAGGTAAGAATCTCCATAAACTTTCCTTTTGCAGTGATCTACTTGTGGTTATACTCTTTAATCTTATTGATTTCCATCTCAGGCTTCATTTGAGGCCTTCATCGGTATTCGAGATGATAAAGCCACAGCTGATCTCAAACTCTTTGGTGACAACCTAAAGGTACATTCCTGTTTTTCTGCTTCGACCAAATAATGTTCTAATTGCTTGCGTTTTCCATTTTCTCTGAGATCATGTTTCATTTTTCACTTTCTGATAGCTATTGGAAGACAATCTCCCGCTTGACAGTGTATACAGATCAAAAGATGTGTCTGCTGCTCCTATCCGGGTCATCCAGTTAATTTACAATTCCGGAGTAAGTTCCACTGAGAGAGGAGAGGGAAACTAGCCATGTCTTGTCTTTTTATTTAACTTTGTTTCTTGATGATTGTGACTACAGGATGTGAACGGTCCCCAGACTGTTGCTTTCAATTTACCAAACAATGAGAGAATCCTCAAAGAAAGAGGAACATCAATGGTTATGCTCAAAAACGTTCAAGAAGCAAAGTACTGCTCTTCCATCTCTTCCTCCATGTTTCTTTTATATCTTACTAAGCCTTCTTTTTTTTTTTTCCAGGTTTGAACCTTCTTTACTCACACCATTTGCCATGAGTGTTGCCATGGTATTGGCCCTCATAGCATAACACTCCCTGATGGTCGAACCTCTTCAGTGAGAAAGGTCTTAATTAAATCTTTCTGCAGACATTTAATAAGAATCTTTTGTACTACTGCAATCACCTACTAAATCTTTTGTATTTTTCATTTGAAACAGGAACTGCAAGAAGTTTATTCTGCAGTGGAAGAAGCAAAGGCAGATATAGTTGGTCTTTGGGCACTAAAGTTTCTCATCACCAAGGTCTCTAACCATCTTTACTAGTTAACAAATCTCTAGAATCTGTTGTCTACTCAATTTAACCATTGTTTCCTGTTCTGTTTGTGTATGTTGAAATCAACAGGGTCTGCTTCCCAAGAGTATGGAGGAGAGTATGTATGTTTCTTTCCTAGCTGGATGCTTTAGATCCATCCGGTTTGGTCTCACGGAAGCTCATGGGTAATGAAATGATACAAAAATAATCTCTTCCTTATATATACATATAGCTTCTGACATAACTATCTCCTCCGTCTTCAGGAAAGGTCAAGCGTTGCAGTTCAACTGGTTATATGAGAAAGGAGCCTTTGTTTTCCACAGTGACTCTACATTCTCTGTTGATTTCACTAAGGTGAACACCCATCCAAGCTCTTGTTTTCTTCCATGAGAAACTTTCTGATTATTCTTCATATCCAAAATCTAAAAGTTCTTCTGCATTTATAGTTAGAAGAAGCCGTTGAGAGTTTGAGTCGTGAGATACTCACAATCCAAGGAAGAGGTGACAAAAACGCAGCAGAGTTGCTTCTAAACAAGTACTGCACCATCACAGGGCCATTGAAAACCGCTCTGGAGAAGCTCGAGAGCGCTAAGGTATAGTCTCTTTTAACAGAATAATACATATAAAAACTGAGATTTGCTATTTCCACATGATGATTAACATTGAAATGATCTGTGTTCAGGTACCGGTGGATATAACTCCGACATTTCCATTAGCTGACGCGTTGTTAAACTGAGATCTTGTCTGTGTCATCTGTTTCAGTTTCAGTTTGTGTCATGTATTTGAAATAACTATAAGAGTGGTCTTGTGTAAATATAAAACTATAAATGGGTAACTTTACCGCCAAGAAATCATTTTTTTATGCATAATAACATTACGATCAAGACCAATAATCAAACTCGTTACATAAACCAGGACTTATAAAAGAATCAAAACCACCGAAGATAACGTCTTCCTCCGTCGCTAACTTGCCGGAATCCTGACACTCAAAATACGTCTGTATGTCGTCGGGAAAGCTCCGGCGAGATGGAATAGCTTCCGGCGGCGTAGACGGTTCGATTATCTCCTCTGTTTTCGTACATGCGTTGTCATCAGACGAAGTTTGGTCATCCGGTGATCCGGTCTCCAGATTTGCGGCGGCGTTAGGTTTTTTAGATGCCGGTAAGTCTAGATAACGGCTGACGTCGAAGTTGGTAACGGCGTTAAGTCCACGGTACTCTATTGCCGCTATGTCATATGCTCTGGCTGCTTCTTCCTGAGTCGCTGCACGTAACCAGGATTAAAAAATCACATGTCAAAACATTTGGGTCTATAGCGTAATTTCACAGAACTTCCTTGCCATCGATGTAAATAAAGTATTAGTAGTATTAAACTTTCCCGATCTGCTAATTGGATATCTATCACGCATTTGCCTAATATAGTAATATATGCATGACCGACTGTGATCTATTATAGAATATCTTTCCATTTTATTTTTATTTTTGTTCTCTTAAGTCTTAAACACTATCGATAAAGGTAATTCTACAAATTCACGAAGATTGACATTCGATGCTAGTTTTTTTTTAAGTATATAACAAACAAACAAAAATGGGCCTGCTCTTAGCAAGTAGATGAATTTGCCAATAAAGTTAGATGAGCAACTTGAAAAGTTAAAAGAACAAAATAATATTTGTCCAAAAAAAAACAAAAAACAAATAATAAATAGCTCGAGTAAGTAGATAGATGGGTTTGGTGATCTAGTTCCCAACCAACAAGATTTGATTTCTCTATTAAAAGTTCATAAACAGTGAGCCCGAATATCAAGCTCCCTTCCCAAATATACTTGTTAATTTTTATGTCTTAGATTAGATATTCTTTGGAGATCTTTATCTTTCTATGAGATCTACCATGTGCGTGACTTAAATTTTCTTGGGAGTATTGACAATTTGTTTGACCATATGCTGCATATCGTGACCTTAGTTCATTTCTACCAGTTTATTTCTATCAAATCTATTTTATATGTATAAATGTCATGAAAATTAAGTCATGGTTTAAGTATTTGCGTAGTGGTAACCCACTTAATTAGAGAACGAATACTTTATCCAAAATTCAGGAGTTAAATCTGCTAAGATGGGTTTTACTAAACTTTGAATTTACAATTTTCATAAAAGATTACTAGAAAAAGGAGTATATAGTACATACCGTATGTTCCAAGGTATAGATATTTATTACCAAACACCCTTCCAATGCGAGCTTCCCATCTCCCATTATGGTGATGCCTGCAAGATTCATGCTTCAACAACTTTTGTATATACTACAATAATCTTTTGAAACTTACTTAACCGGCCATTATTCTTCTTATATTGGAGTAGTTAATCTAATATGACTATCTGATTATTTTATATTGAATTTCTATTTACCTTGCAACGCCTCTGTATTTTGAAACACCACGAGAAAACCCACTACTTTTCCTACACCCAAATAATGCTAATTTAGTTATAAAACTTGTATGTTTAATCTGTTTGACACAGTCGAGTGGTTTTTACCTTCTCAAAGATCCTATGTACTCTTCCTTGGAGCTGCCTTCCATTTCTTTAATGTCTTCTTCATATGTAGACAACTAAAAAAATCAGCAAAACAGTTCAGTTAATTTAACATTACTAATGAAAACATTTCGATGAAGGAATTAAATCGCATTGCATGTTCTTTCTCGTTTCTTGTGTTCTAAAAACTAGTTGGCAAGAAGATTGGGAGGCAGACAAATATCATGAGATATAACTTACATGTAACTTTTAACTCTTAAAAATAAAGGAAGTTAGAATGGGATTAGGAGAAAAATTACAGGGAAGTTCAAGAGTGTGTCTCGACCCCAATACTTCAATGCCGCTAAGTCGTAGGCACGTGCTGCTGCTTCTTCTTCGTCATAAGCCCCTATCCATAAAACCATATATATTAGTTTTTTTTTTTTTCATAGATATTAGTTTCTTAACAAGAATATACAATAAGGTTCTTCTAAATGTTATTTTATATACTAATATAAGTGGAGAAATACGGATAGCGTTGGACCCAAAAATAACAGCTAAGAATTCAATTCTTTAATTGATAACTACATCACACATGTATATGTAGACTTTTTTCATCACTTTGTCGACGTGAAATTAAAAAGAAAAAGTGATGGGAAAAAAAAAAAAGAAGAAAAAATCTCACCTAGATAAACTGTACTTGATGAGTCAGCATTCATCATCCATTGCACATCACCATCATCAAAATACCCCAAATTAGAAAAAGAAACAAAAAATAAAAATAAAATAAAATCAAGAACTGTGAAGGAAGGACGAAGTCTGTTTCCGACATCATAGGAATCAAATCTAAGACCGTGAACTAACCAACTCTCCGTATGTAAGTATTGACACATACATACCTTGACGTCCCTTCTTGGTCTGCGTCTCGTTCCAGCTGTTCTTATCCCACAAATGCGCTTCGTATCTCCCTGTCCATCTATGCCTACTCGATAGGAAATTTTGAAAATAATCAAATAAAGAAAATTACCAACAAAGGAAATATGTAGAGAAATATTGTCGTTTTTGAGCTTTTAGAACCTTGTCACGCCTCTGTGGGAGGAGCTGCGTTGAGGAGGAGCGTTTTGAGGCGGCGACTTTCGTTTGCGTTTGGATTTAAAGACCACGGGCGCAGACGCAGTAGCTGTTTTATCGATAGTTTCCTCTTCAATGATCTTCTTGTTCCGTTGAGAGAGTTTTGCCATTGCCGGTGAAAGAGAGGAATGAAAGAGGAGAAATAATTGTGTCAATGAGGAAAAAAATATAGTTGGGAATGGTTGAGTATTTATATTAGATTTATTTCGTTTTTTTTTTAAAAAAAAAAAAATCAACAATGAATCGTTTCTTTTTAAATAATGCATAATTGATTTATATATGCTACCATGTTCATCAGTTTACTTAACTAATTCTCCTGTATATTAATCATGTAATATTACAGCTTTAGATTTAACTACGTATCATAATTAAAATGATTCTCAAAATTTCTAAAAAATAGTTTGATCCATCTAAATATAGACTATATTTTTTCTTAAATTAACTATAAAAATAATTAGTAATGCATATTTTTATTTTTTTCTCAAATAAAAACTACAAAATTATCTAATATAATTAACATATATATATATGATAATCAATACTATTTAAATAATAAAGATTTGATAATAATTTTTGTATTCTCATCATTTTTGTTTAATTTATATTATTAAAAAATCTAAACAACCACATTAAGTATATAACAAAAATTTGTTTTTATATGTTAAATTTTAATTTTAATTTTACATCAATTATAAATTATTAAAATTGCTAAAGTTTTACAAATGTAAGTTTATCGTAAAAACAAATATTATAGATTTAAACAAAATTTTACCATTTTTAATATTTGTTCTTTTTATTATGTATTATTTCATCTCCAGCATTTAAATTAATTGGCTTTTATAAAACTAGTTTATCAATATGCTATTACATTCACAACATGCAACATTTTTAAAATTTATGACAAAGTATATTATTTTACTAAAAACAAAATTTATATATAGCAACCGTTAGTAATTAAAATTATTTTGCCTATACGTGGGGAGAACTAGTTGGTTATTAAACACCATAAATAAATTCTCAAAATAGAAACGAAGTTTTTCTCGAAGTGTAGTTGATTATGACTTGCAAATTTATATAACGCTATGTCTTATCATTATAATTAAGGTTTAACACGTGGAAGGATCTACTTAGCTAAAGGAAAGACTGGAGATAGCAGGCAAGCAAAATTGGTTGCCTCAATATTTATCTCTTCCTGGTTGATCTACTTCTTGGTCGGCCCATAAGAGATGTGATGCCAACGAGCAAGAAACTTTTGTTTTATTTAAGAAAACTGGAATATTTATTCAGTTTAATATTTTAATGTATTTACTTTTCATTCTTTAACACAAACATATTCACATGTATTTTTGTCATTCGTAAAAACAAGTATAAGGGTTTTGAGAATAAAATCATGCAAACACACACAAAATGTAGATAATTTTATCATACGACAAAACTATTGTATTTTGGATATGAATGATCGTATATAATAAATCTTCATAACTCCCAAACTATTATCTGTTTTCTTAATTTCGTATGGACAAAAGTCACATTTTGTTAAATTTAATGTCTCTACTACCTGCCCCCAAATCTTGTTGCATGTGACAGGAATTGTCAACAGTTATGGTAAAGTTTGTCAATTAGAGAGTACAATTTTACCAACTAATCAGCCTCTGAATTAATTAGGTAGTGACAGGTAAAAATTATCTGTGTGATTGAGAATTTTTTTCATTCATATCTGAAAATATAAATATTTTATCGCGCATAGTTCGGATTCGTCTAAATAAACTTTACTGATTATATTTTATTTACTCGTAGTCGCATTTGTGGGGGTCTGATTCACGGATGGTTAATGAGTGCTTGTCCACATACCTTACTCAATTAATCTTCCATGGTAGTGTAATTGTATACACCAATATACATACATTATCCGCTCCTGCTATGAGCATGCATGACCCATTGCTTTCGTGCTACAAACTTGGCTGACCAAACTGCAAGGTCTTTACATAATAATTACACAAAACCTCTCCACCTTACATACTAAGTTAAAAATATTGTTTTGGACATTCTCTTGTATGAAAAATATGATTTGAGACGGATTATTCAGATTTA
>JABAYD010018879.1:0-13925 GCA_014822095.1 Diplotaxis tenuifolia
TTTTGCATTTGATTCAAGTTTGGGTTTACTTTTGCATCTCAAATCAAGTTTTGAGTCACATTTGGCAATTTTCCCGGTAGTTATTGCAGATTTCAGATTATTTTCAGTAAAAAAAAAAAGAAGAGAACAAAAGTTTTTTTTTACATCAAACGGCTGATCTATTACTCAAGCTTGAGGTGGTCTAGAAATCCAGACCGGAATAGAACAACTAACATACAAAATTTCTCGATAGAAAGATCGAGCAGTCTTAGCTAAAGAATTAGATACTCCGTTCGGCGTCTTGGGGACATAAAAGATCTTGAAGTCTGAGAAACAAATCTGCAATGTCTTGAGTTTTTCCAATTCTGTTGAGAAGCTTCGCCAATCATGAGGATTCCTGAGCATCGCAATCATCTCCTTGCAGTCTATCCCGAAGCTCTGACATGGCGAATGTTGAAGCATGTTCTCCATTACCCACCGCAGTGCTTCAAACTCTGAGTGCAAAGCCGACTCCACTCGATTAAAATTTCGCAATCCCATTAGCTGACTACTTCCCAAACTATCCTTCTAAACCTAACCGCATCCACTGAACTGAGCTGATTCAGTCCAAGAGCCATCCACCATGCATATGTTTCCCAGGCTTATGACCTGGGTTTCCACATCTAAGTTTCCACGAGGAGATGACCCAACCTGCTTGTTAGCTAGAAACCACGCTTGACACTCACTCTCTGCATATCTGGCTAACTCTAGTGGATCTCTATCAATTTCCCTAAAAAGCTTGTCATTCCTACCTTTCCAAATATACCAATCAGCCAGGGATAGGGGTCCCTGTCCAATTCCGGTCCATGATATCATTCTTCCTCCAGAAAAGGTAGTCCATATCCGCATATGTGCTCTGTAAGGGAAACAAGGTAAGGCTTGTGGGCGTAGAAGATAAGGCCCAGACTTGCAATGCCGGTGGACACTGGAAAATCGCATGTAAAATTGTTTCTTCTGGTTCCCCACAACGTGGACAGTGGTTGTTATCACATCTCATATGTCTATAGTTTAAGGTACTTGTAACAGCCACATGACATGTTACAAATTGCCACATAAGATGGCATATCTTTTGGGGTGCCTTGACTTTCCAAGCATGTACTCCAAGTTTTGTGATGCTTGGTTCGCACACCTCAGTTTCCTCCTTCTTCATCAATATATTTCGTGCTACTCAGTATCTCGATTTAACAGTGTAGTGTCCATTCCTTGTATAACTCCAGCAATAAGTGTCCCGACGGTATGTTGAACTTATGGCCATACTCCTTATGAGAGGTATGTCCTCAGCAGTTACATAGTTCTCCAAACAACCCACATCCCAAATATTTGTTTCTTGGTTAATTAAATCACTCACTCTCATGTTCGAATGTAGAACGTGTGCAGATGGCGATGTTGGCCTCGCTGGTACTGTAGGAATCCAAGGATCCTCCCATACTTTCACCTCATAACCTGAATGGATTTTTTTGTCTAACTCCCAATAAAGCAGTTCTCTTGCCGTTGATATGCTAGTCCACACATACGATGGGCTGCTGACAGTAAGCTTGCGTAAAGGCGAGCTTAATCGATAATACCGACCTCTCAAAATTCGAGCAACCAAAGAATCTGGAAACTGCACTAGTCGCCATAACTGTTTTGCTAGCAGGGCGAGGTTGAATTCATGAAGAATTCGAAACCTAATCCCTCCTTCCTCTCTAGGTAAGCATAATTTATCTCATGTTGACCAGTGAATTCCTCTCTTCGGTGGGTTCAAACTCCACCAAAACTGTGCAATGGCACTAGCTAAATTTTAACAATCTCAAACGGGAGCAGGAAGCAGGACATGACATATGTGGGTAGTGCTAACAATATGGATTTTATCATGACTTCCTTTCCACCTTTTGATAACCATTTGCATGTCTATCTATTTATTCCATTCCTTAGCTTGTCCTTAAGAAAAGCAAAAAGCTTACATTTGGACCCACTGATGTCCTCTGGTATCCCTAAGTATGTGCCCATCCCTCCTTCATTCTGGATCTTAAGTGTGTCTTTGATCTCTTTCCTGACCTCCTGACCGATTCTCTTACCAAAGAGCAAAGAGGATTTATCAAAATTAATGGATTGAACCTGAAGTTTGTCCATATCTCCTGACCACTTTCATTACTTCTTCGCATTCACGAGGCTCCGCCTTACAAAAGAACAGGCTATTATCTGCAAAGAGAAGGTAAGATTCCGAGGGACACGCACGGGTGATGCGCATTCATGTTATCTTCCCTTGATTCTCTGCATGATAAGGCTAACAAGCGCTTTTGTGTATAGAATAAAAATGAAAAGGGACAGAGGATCCCCCTGCCTGAGACCTCTCTCGGGGACAATATTACCCCTTGACTGGCCATTCATGAGGACCTTGTACTTGACTGATGTCATACATCGCATTATCCAAGTAATCTAGATTTCTGAGAAGCCTATCTTTCTCATGGTAGCATCGATGAATAACCACTCGATCCTATCATATGCCTTGCTTATGTATGTTTTAATGGCCATCCTCTTGTTCCGCCCACTGGGCTTTGTTCTTAAAGCGTGGAACATTTCCTGAGCTATCATGATGTTGTCAGAGATCTGCCTCCCAGGAAGAACCTTTTTCAATCTCTGGCATAAGACCTTAGAGATTATCTTGTAACTAACATTACAAAGACTAATGGGACATAGCTGGTTAATTTGATTTGGCCTATCTACTTTGGGAATGAGACAGATGTTAGTGTCATTTAGTCCAGTAGGCAATGCGCCTTCGAACATGAATTGATTGACCATAAGAGTCATGTCATCCTTTACAATATCCCAAAACTTCTGGTAAAAAAACGCAGTGATCTCATCTGGTCATGGGGCTTTCTCTGGATGCATCGTAAAGAGTGCCAATTTGATTTTCCATTCAGTGATCGGAGCTGTGAGAGCATCATTATCCGTTGTTGTAATCGTCATCGACACCTCAGATAGTGCTTCCTCTATTTCCTCTGAATTTGATGATTGGAAAATGTGCGTAAAACAACGTGTGGCAATGGCTACAAATCCTTCCTCATCCTGAACAGCATTCCCATCAGCGTCCAATAACTGTATAATTTTGTTCCTCACTCTTCGCTGCTTTGTAAGGGCAAGGAAGGATTTTGTGTTCCTATCATCATCGCGCAGCCAAAATATTCTACACTTTTGCTACCAGAAAATCTCCTCTACCTTAAGAGCATCAGACAATTCCTTTAAAGCTGATGCGATCTCCTCAATCGTCGCATCGTCATTGGAAGATAAATAATCAACTTTCTCCTTTAATTCTTCTACAGTCTTCTCAGAATTCAGATTATGCTGTCTATTCCATTCACTCAATGCTTTCCGACAACTCGCAATATGCTTCATAATACTTGCATTAGGTGGGAGATGTGGTGACTTCCACCCCTCAAGTATGACCTGTCTGAGCTCTTCATTATCCAGCCATCTCTTATCAAATTTGAATTTTTTTTATTTTCTCGGCGGCTTCCTGAGAATGTCAGCTACAATCGGACGACGATCCGATCCTCATAATCTCATATACTTCGTCTTGGTGTGAGGAAACTTCTCATGCTAGTCTTCATTTCCTAGAACTTTGTCAAGGCGGCATCTTACCGTAACTCTCTCAGCTTTCTTTCATGCCCATGAGAACATGTTCCCTGTGAAAGGGAAGTCTGGCATTCCACAATCGCTTAGCATTTTCCGGAAAGGTAAGAATGAGCTGTCAGAGCGTTCTCTGCCACCTTCCTTTCCTTCATGACAAGTGATTTCATTGAAGTCACCTATCATGAACCATGGTCTAGTTCTTGTTGTCGAGAAACGCGTAAGACATTCTCAAACTAGATCTCTAAGTTCTAATACAGGATCCCCATAACACAAACGTTATGTAGACTTTTATTCCATCAATGACTGCCTCAACGTCAATTATTCTCTTATTTGAAAACATAACATTTATTTGAAATTCATTCATAGAAAATAGAGCTAAACCTCCGCTGAGATCAAGTGGCTCAACGGTAAACAGACGATCAAATCCTAAGTCAGCCTGAATATTTTGCAAAGTCACCTCTTATTCTTTGTCTCAGAAAGAAACACAAGTCCAGGACGATGTTTATTACACATCTCCTTAAGACGTCAATCTGTGAGGTCACTCCCAATGCCACGACAATTCCAGCTTAATATTCATCGATGAGAACATGATTGTTTATGGATTTGCAGCACTCGCATACCAGAAGAATAAAAGTAACTCATGTAATTTACTTCTCTTTTAAAAAAAAATCCAATGGAATTTTTAATTATCTTGATAATAATTCAAAGGAATTTATTTAATAATTCAAAGGAATTTATTTAATAATTCAAAGGAATTATTTTAATAATTCAAAGGAATTATTTTTATTGTATCATGCAGAGCAAATCCAAGGCAGATTCTGGTAAGCAACAACTTCAGAGCTAAGGCATTGCTTGAAGAGAACAGAGGACCAGATCGTTTATAGCCAAAGAGTTAGGATACTTTGACTGTAGTGGAACAAGAGAAGAGTTCATAGGACCAGCTCCAATCCAGTACGCAAAGACGAATCAGAATAAAGAGAATCTCAAGTGTTGACTTGGGTACGGTTCCACCGGTTCGAGACGCTACCACGGGGAGCAAAGTCGTATGAACTTGATCATAGAAACACCAAAATACCACAGGTTGAAGAAAGAATCAGAGTGGCTAAGATCAATTGGTGTCAAGACAGAGATCTATAAGTGATACTCTGTTTCTGAGTGTTCTTAAACAAGCCTCTACATCAGACTCGAACAGATCGCAAAGACGATTCTTACTGATTTGTTTCATGTTTCAGATCTGGAAACTTGATCGAGAAGAAGGATTATAGCGACGATGATGCAGAGCGAGGATCACCAACAGAAGACAAAAATCTTTTTGGTACTGAGAGACTAGTCGATCACCAATGAATGAATCAAGTAGTTGATTGAAAGAACAGAAAACGCAGTCGCCATAGTTGCCTTCTTAGGAACACCTCTTGATGAACAATAAAAGACTGTGACTCCCTTGTGCTGTTGTTTACACTGTCGTGATGGCAGAAGAAACAATCAGGAGTACACTTGATCGACGAACTGGTACAACCGCTCACACACAGACCGCAAAGATCGATCTGATGTGAGGGACTATTCGATTACGAAAGGGTAAATCGAACAGAGGCAGCAGGAGTCGACTTCAAGGAATCGGCTTCTTCATCGCCTTGAGAGCTCTTGCGGCTAGGGTTTTCTTCTTTTGATCTGAGAACAATAGTTGTTAAATAATACAAAGCCATCCAAATTAATATCATTGGTTCTCTAAGAATCTCATGATACTGACTTAACTATGTTAAAAAAATTGCAAAAAAAAAAAACTATGTTGAAAATTAATATATATTATTTGTTAGCGATAATGAAAACTAACCGTATGGAAAAAGATGCAACTTCTAACAGATTTGAGATTGTTTTCACCTAAACGAAAAGGGCAAAGGAAACGATAGTGTATACGAGTCCGCTTACGAAAAGGTCTTCGTTTTATATAAGCAGTGCTAGTCATCCCTTTATCGGAAAAAATTTATTTCAATACGAACTTTAAGCGTCGCAAGCTTAGTAGTAGTGCATATATTGTACTTTTAAAAAGTTCAAAAATCATATATGAATTATCAAAATCGTGCATATATATAAATATATATTGACCGTCAAATGTATTAGTCAATAGTTAGTTTATCAAAATGACGTCGTTTTAGATAAATCTAAAAATATCTAGAATTCGAACACCAAGGCAAATCAATGAACATTTTGATCACTAGACTACCATAACTTTCTTCAATATATAGTTTAAACATTAAATTATATATATATATATATGTTTTGATTTTATCAAATAAATCTTATTAATTTATTTATTGTTTTAATCGTATCAAATAAATATATAAATACTTATTTTTTAAAATAAATTTAACGAAACTTTATTGTATAAATTTTAATTAACTAATGTTTGTTAAATATATAATTTTATATTTTAATTAAATTTTAATTAACTAATGTTCGAACCTAGTAAGAAGTAGATTTTTGATTTTTGTACATTTATCCAAAACGACTTCGTTTTGATAAATTAACGGTTGACTAGCACTTTTGACGGTCAACATATGTATAGACACCATTTTGATAGTTCATATATGACTTTTGAATTTTTTTAAAGTTCGTGATAAAATACGGACTAATACTATTCGTGAACGAAAATACACTATGGTTAACCTACATGTTAAAATAGGCCCTTTTCCCTCCCTTTATCAGCCACCATACTCGTATCTTCTTATTGTTGTTAATTATCTCAGAGAGATTGATTCATTGCCAAAAGAGAATCCTTATCTTTGTTTTCGATGATGAAAGATGGTGATGATAATAACCACGCCGAGGAGGGTTCTAGAGGTGAGAATAGATGTCTTGATCTTCTGGCGTTGCTTAGCTCTTCGAAGTGTACGAGTAAAAGAAGAAAATGGTAATGTATCTACGGAGCTTTCGTTAGGCATACGAACGACTGATGAATGCAAGAATCAAGATATTGCTTCTTCTTCCTCTTCTTAAATTGCTAAAAGTACAGATTTTGTTATTTGAAAATATCTGTAAAGTTTAATTATTGCAAATTTAACAAGTAAATTAGTAGATGTTTTGAACCTGTTTTGTATTTTTTTTTAAAACTAATAAAATTAAAGTAAACCAAATTCGTATATACAATATATAATTAAATTATTAAATACTTCAGTTAGTATTTAAAAAGCATTAAATGAATCTCTTATATATTAAAAGAGATGCATTGTATTTATGCGTTCACACCACCTTCACCACATGTCGTTTAAATAGGCTTTCTCATAATTTATTTCCTTATTTAAATTAATTATAAAACACACGGATATGTTAAAACTAAAAAAAAATGAGCCAAGTTGGGAGACGAGTGAATTGGCTTCAAGGTCGATGTCAAAGTTCTGAAACGTTGTATTTGGAAGGTGGAATGTTAGGATCTTAACTTTGAATCATACACAAACATGTTGATTCTTCACGGATTAAACATAAACATAAAATAACTTTGACACCAAGATTTAACGAGTTTCCCTCCGCAAGGGTACATCTCGTGTGGAAACCTTCTCCCACAAACATCCACTATAAATCAAAGGTTTACACAACACTCTAACCGGCGCTTTCTTTGTGTTTCAGGTACAAGCTTAAAGAGAAACAACAACATAGACAAAGCAGAGAGTACTAAAGGCGGAGACTCGAACTCCCACTTTTTATGGAGATCATCTTCTTCTATCTTTGATATTCTCTTGCTCTCACCAAGCTACGAAGGCTGCTTAGCTCTCGTGCCATTACGGCACCCTGCGGTGAACCTCTATTAGGGTTAACTTCTTGTAAACGTCTTCTGCCTTCTTTTATACGCAAGTAATGTTGCCGACTTGGATTCGTTAATGGGCTACATCACACTGTGATCCATTCTGGATTTGGGCTTGAGATTATATGACTGAGGCCCATAACTTACAATCTCCACTTTGGGCCTAGTCCATTTACCCATTGTATCTCTTCTGATCATGACACCTTGTCGTAACACAGACCAAACTGAACTTCTTTCTTTACGGCAAAGACGAATAAATTCCCGATCCTCCATGTACTCCGACGAGACTGACCGCAGCCTCCACCAGCAATGTTTCTCTTTCTCCGGTGGCATGCAATTGAATCTTCTTAGATTGCAAAACCAAACCCTCTTGCGCGGCCTCAATCTCCTTTGGTAATTAAATATACATAATCACCAACGAAACTTCAAAAATCAGTTCCATAAAGATTCTTCCACGATGTGATTTTGTTTCCATCGATTTAACTTCGACGGGGTATCTAATGGTGCAGACTAATACATCCTCTCCTATATGCTCAACTCCACCTCTTGTGTTTAACCAATTCACTGTCCAATCTTTAACCTACTCATCGAACTTGTGTAGAATTTATAACCTTAGTGTGACTTGAGATACCAGGACATTTGTCAGCTCTTTAGACATCCCGCTCAATGTGCACACACTAATTAACATTTCTGCTTCTACCCATTAGAGTTGGCTTTTTAGAGTTTACTCTTGACTCCCTTGAATTCTTCCTTGATAGTAATATCCGTCTATCAGAACTCATGCAATATCTCACTTGCTCCATACTTTCATTAATTAAATCAACCTGACAAAAATAATTTTGTTTTCCCTTTGATCTTTCAGATAGTGAAATCCGGATGTAATGTCTTCGGCACTGTTGGCTTCTGCAGTCTCAGGTAACCCTCAAACAACTCATGTATGTCTTTCTTTCATGACTGACTCGAGCATTGAGTTCTTCTGAGATTTCCTTCTGTAAAACATCATGACACCATTTATTGATATTCAGATTTCTGGCTCTACACATATGAAAAACTCATCCGACTCCTTTGATTACTTGTGGTAAACCTTTGAACCATAAATCATTCATCCTATAGCCACTTTGCTCTCTGATTATCATATAACCTGTGAGAAAGAGCCTTAACTTAATCTCATGGTTTCTTCCACAGGTACTCCACCTGGAACCATTGATCCCAATTCCTTTTCATTTCTGCAGCACTTCTGTGAAAAGCATAATCTTCTCTTACATGTCTGGTAACTTCGTATTATTCTTCAGCCCTTGGACAAAATTTGAAGAAATAACTCCAGACTTGTACATTTTGCAGGACAACGTCTGCCGTAAACAGTTTCTCCGATGAACATCATATGTTCTTCAACTGTCTCGTTGACCTCAGGTAACTTCATAAAACTTGAGCTATGTCTCTTATGATTTTTCCCAGACCAATCTTAGCTGTCCATTTGACGTCAAGCTTTCCCAAAAGCAAAAAAAAAAAAAAATTAACTTTTGATTTTCTCTGATGTCAAATTCTTCCGAAAAAGGAAAAACTGATCTTCTCTCAATCTTCTGATGTCTTTATGTAACCTGCCTCACTTGTGTGTATAATTGTGGCTATAACTGTTTATGTTGTGGTGTGTTTACGGGTTTGTATTGTTGTTGTTGTTCATAGGGACGACTTTATAGGATGAGAATTATGAGATGTTTGCTGTTTGTTGTTTGTCATTTTTTTTTGTGCTGTATTTTATATGTGTTTTGTTTTTTTCTCTCTTTTCTGGTGTTTGTGTGTGTCGTGTCGAGGGATATAATTTTAAAGTTATTTGCATATTTAGTAGTGGAACTTGCATATATTACAGAAGGCCCATTCCAGTTTTCTTTTTATGATTGTTATATATCCCGGGCAAGTGCAGAGATTCTTTAGCCATTGTTTTGATGTTCTTTTAGTTTAGTTTATTTGCTCTAATTTTTTCCTTTATCTATAATTCATCTCTCAGTCTTCTTCTACTCTTTATTGCTTAGTTGTTCACCATGCTTAACCTTTGTCCCTCCACTTATTGCACAAAACAATTATTTTTTTTTTGTTAAATGATTTAAAAAATTATCATTACCTTTTTGATCATGTTACTCCTACTTTTTATTATATTTACATGTGTAAACGGAGTTAATCGTCGTTACTAGTTTCCGTTAAGTCCAAACAATGTCATTTAAAAATCTTTTAAAAAAATCACATCTGGGTGAAATCAAACCAATGACCTTGGACACAATCAACAGAAGCTTAAACCTCTAGACCACTTCCATTTTTGTTAAATAAATACTAATAGATATTAATTATTATGCAACTTCTTCTTTCACCCTAAATCTTTAAATGATTTTATAAATATTAAAAATTGTAAATAGCTTATTAATTATTCAAAACTTTGTGACTGTTATTAAAAATATTAAATCATTACTAAAAATCATTTTGTATTATTAGTAATTAAAAAACATAATCAAAAATCAATTTTTACTACTATTAATTAAAAATTATTTAGTATCATTTAGTTATTTATAAGTAGTATTTTTAATAATACTTATAAATAAAAACTAATATTAAAAATAAGTTAATAATTATTATATGTTGTAATATTTTTAATAACAGCTACAAAGTTTTGAATAATTAATAAGCTATTTACAAGTTTTAATATTTATAAAATAATTTAGGGATTTAGGGTGAAATAAAAGGTTCCATAATAATATCTATTAGTAGTTGTTTTTTTTATAACAAAAATAGAAGTGTTCTAGTGGTTTAACCTTCCGTTGATTGTGTCCAAGGTCATGGGTTCGATTCCACCCAGATGCGATTTTTTTAAAAGATTTTTAAATGACGTCGTTTGGACTTAACGGAAACTAGTAACGACGATTAACTCCGTTTAGTCAATTCATTATCCGAGTTAACGTCGTGTGTAATCTGGTTTAGTCAAACTAAATTGATGTTTAAAATGACTAGTCAAACTAAGTTGGTGATTTAAATGGTCCAAGGAAAAGATTTAACGGAAACTAGTAACAAAGATTTTTTTAAAAGATTTTTAAATGACGTCGTTTGGACTTAATGGAAACTAGTAACGATGATTAACTCCGTTTAGTCAATCTATTACCCGAGTTAACGTCGTGTGTAATCTGGTTTAGTCAAACTAAATTGATGTTTAAAATGACTAGTCAAACTAAGTTGGTGATTTAAATGGTCCAAGGAAAAGTTTATGTGTTTTTCCAACCAAAATGAAAAGTCCATGCTTCCTTTATCTATAATTCATCTTTGAGTCTTCTTCTACTCTTTATTGCTTAGTTGTTCACCATGCTTAACCTTTGTCCCTCCACTTATTGCACAAAACAATTATTTCTTTTTTGTTAAATGATTAAAAAAATTATCATTACCTCTTTGATCATGTTATTCTTATTTTTTATTATATTTCCATGTGGACGCAATTCTAAAATACCCCATATTTCCTCTGGTTTATATATTAGTTTGGACCACATCAAAATATAATGCTGGTATCAATCTTTTTGTTTCCAACAAATTTCATACATGAAACGTAGATGATACTGATTGAATATTGAAGCACAATCCTTTTATTTTATGCACATAATTATTAGGCAATATCTATAAGGAACTCTCAAGCTTCTTCATGTATTATCTCTTTTGGTTATGCTTGTTGCTTTTATAACTCATAAACAAAAGTGCTGACTTCCGCATTTTGTCTCGTATAACGCTTGTCTAAAAAGGATACATGACTTTTATGCTGTAGAATCTCAAATTTATCGAGTTTTTTCACAAATATTCTGTTAATTCACTGGACTAATCTTCCTCTACAAACCCAACAACTATTAACACACACCCCCAACATAATATCAGCACACTAAGCTCACTTTCTCAAAACTTCTTTATATACGAAAAAAGAAACACATTAATTCTGGAACTGAGTTCTTTTACAAATAGGATTTATCGTCACAAGTATTATTCCCCTCACCCACATCTCTGCACCAACCAAGCCACCTTCACACACAAAGTGAACTTCTTTGTTTGCTATAGTCACTACCCGAAAAAACCCCTTTTTCCTCCCACACTGCATCGCCTTTCCCCTTGTGGTTCCTCCTAAACTTCTTGCTCATTCTCATCTCTACTTCCTTGCACACCACGTTTCTCTTCCTCGACCTTCCCAACTCAGTACTCCACTTGATTCCAACATTCTTGATCTCTTCCCATGCTTCTTCTCTTGTTAATGCAACATAGACTGAAGCCTCTGGTGTCCTGCTTGTGCTCAAGTCCCAAAGTCCAGATTTCTTCAAAAGAAAACCATAAAAAATAAGTAAATGAAATATTATCAATTACAGTAACATATATAGATTTATAGATGTACCTGAAACTTGTCGGCAAGTTCAAACAGTGTCAGACCCTTGCTTCCCTCAAGATACAGAACATGCAAGGCGTCAAATTTGACAGTTCCACGAGTCAACCGATGCCTGGACTTGCGCGGAGCCAGCAACCCTTTCTCCAGCATTGATGCAAAAGCACTTTCAGCTGCTGAACCACTGCGAATAGTAGAAATGATATCTTCACAACCTCTAGTCTCCACACACAAATAATGGGAACCTAAACAGCATACAGAAATTAGAATACAGGAAACATCATACACCTACCACTGAAACGGACAACTTTGTAGATTAGCAGACTCTTAAATGAATACTATAAGAATTCTATCTACTTACATCTTCCCGATTAACCAAGCCTGCAATGTTGCCTCCATCGGCCCAGAGCCTTTCAACTACATCAAGTATTTTTCTATTAACCCTCCACTTGGTGTTCCCAAGTGTGTCCAATGCATGTTCAAGTTACGTTTCAGAACATTTTTTAAAAATAATACCCGAGAGGAACAACAAAACCAGAATATATAAAGAGCAAAGATATCAATGTACCTCAAATACTCGTAGAAGAGTAATTTGTATCTCCTCCCATCAATCTTGAGTCCTAAAATAGGATATATATATCAAATACAGAGTAAGAACAATGGAATGAAAGAAAGCAATGAGATCCCAGATGAGTACTAATTAAAGAGGGACTTACATAGTCATGAAAAGCCTAAATAAACTCGTCCATGGTAAAAGGCCATAGGTTTAGAACATCAGAAAATGGTATTAGGAATCTCCAAACCTGAAAAGAAACCAAAGTTATTCTGATTATACTAATTTCAAGTAAGAGGTAGCATACGCAGAGAATAAAAATTAATCGAGCATACCATAAAAAGGTTCCCAACATTTTCCTCAGAATCCTTCCATGGAGAAAATGAAAACGGCATTTTCAGTTGCAAAGCCTTTGGTGGAAATGTGCTCAAAGAATCTGAAAAGGTAGAATATCTGTTATAAACTGCAAGATCTAGAAAGAACTCATTATGGTTGTTGCTCAATCAATTTCACCACGGCTTGGAAAAGAGATCATACATGTCCTCTATACAGTTCAAGGTTCTGCAACGTATCATGATCAAGCTGTAACACCGAGGACAATCCTTTGCTAGTAGCAGCCAAATCCACCAGTTCTAGCTGCTCGTCTTCAATTAAATCCATAGACTCTCTAGTAAGTCTACGAGCAGTTGCCTTCTCAATGGAAACCTTGCGTCTTATAGCATCTCTCTCCCGGCGAATCTCATATTTTTGCTTCTGTTTCTCCGCCTTTTAACATTCGAACATAAAAGATAAGTCTAGTTTTCTATACTCTTGCTACAAAAGTTTTTTAGAGAACGTACACGTTCGTTTTCTCTCCGTAGGAACTTTTCTCTTCTTTCCATTTTATGTCGCTGTTCACGCTGTAACTTCTCCTATTCTTTTATTCTTTCATGCATCGACCTCTCTTTTTCTTTACGCCTCTCACGCTCATGGGGACATCATCTCTTATACCCACCCTCCTCCTCAATCAATCTTTGAAAGACATGAAACAAAAAGGAAAAAATATAAAATGGTAAATTGCTGGAATTTACAGTTAACCCTAAGGAAGGTAAACTATTTACGGGTTTTACCAAGTTTAACCGGAGGGAAAACCGAATCGAATTGAAATACGAACCAAAGATCATAAATTAGACTTAACCGTCCCCAATCCAACTTAAACCCTCCGATCCAATCTCGATTTTAACCATCTTGAACCCGAATCCAAATAACCACTCAATTTTGATTTAAACCAATCTCGATTTCCCCTTTATTTCCATTTCCCCTCTCTCTCCCCTCTCTCTCAACGGTTTCCCCTAAATTCGAAAAACGTAACCCTAGAACATCCCACTTCGATTCCTTCGATTTCCCTTCGATTATTCACCGAAAACGTGTGAATCATGGTTCAAACTAGGCTGGGTAAGAGAAAGGATAGGCCTCTTCCAACGGATCCTCCTCCGCAAAAGAGCGGGACCTCGAAGAACTCGAAGAAGAACAAACCAAAGAAGAAGAACTCGAAGAAGAGAAAAACGACGGAC
>JABAYD010018883.1:0-12726 GCA_014822095.1 Diplotaxis tenuifolia
GCAGGCGGTTGATTAGAAAATGTCAAGAAGGTAAATGATACATATATTCTAAGTTTTCAGGTTGGTTACTACACAACCTTAGCACTTGCTGCAGATTTAGGAAGTTCATATTCATCGATAGCATAGAGCTCATACTTGTGGTTTATGTATGTTTGTTTGTTTGGATTAGGGGAAGGATCTTCGCCACGGTTTTATGGGGGTCATTCGAGTTACAAAGGAAAGCTAAAGCCTCGAGACCCAGAGTTTGTGGCTTTAGAAGTATTATCTCTTTTAATTAAGCCTTGGTCTTAGATTGATCTCCGTTGTCTTTTTATGTTCAGTCTGGTGCGTTTAAGCTTTTACTTAGTAGTCTATGGGATTGTAATGATGATCATGCCTTTTTGTTATGACTGTGGTTTAGAACATTATTTGTTCACGTTGTGATACTGATCATAAACTTGATTTTAGTGAAAGTATGATTGTGGTGAGTTCATGTTTTGATTTTAATTGATGCACGTCATGTTCTCATTGTTGGTTACAGAGATAGGTAATTTAGTTAGCCTTGGGCCGAGGGAATCATGTCAATTCTTCCATTATCCTAACAAGGGAAACAGGTATGATTAGGACCCTTGTGAGATTTAGTTGATTAAAAAGATTTTGTTGTTCTTTTAGTTCTGATTCCTGAATCAGTGTTGTGTTGTGGTTAAGGTAAAGTGTGGAAAGTGTTGAAAGTTGGACCTCTTCCAGATGGTTCTGGCCGGTTCTTCAACTTGACTAAGTGAATCTTTCTTTCGTTTTTTTCATAGACTAAATAGCTCTTCTGAAATCCGCTATTGTGCTTTTGCATGCAGGTGTTCAGGATAAGCTTTTACATGTAGATGAGAGTGTATACATACCAATCACTAAAGCAGAGTTTGTTGTTCTTATCTCTGCTTTCAACGTAAGCCCTCCCTTTCTCTTTATCTCTTTGCCTGCAGTTCATCTTGCCGCACCTTATAGGCTGGCAAGGGTTTGCAAGCTCCATCAAACCAGAAGACTCTAGCTGTCTTAACAATGCGTCGTCCCCTAAGTATGGAGGAGACTACGAATGGAGTAGATGATTGAAAACACAGACAACCTTGCAAACTCGGTTCATGTGTCCATCTCACTCTTTTTTTAATTGGAATGTGAGCCGCAGTTGGAGGCAACAAAAGAGAAAATAAAGTAGTAGTAGAGACTGAAGTAGTGTTTAGACCAAATGCTTTGTTGTGTATGAAAAAACTCATATTCTGTGTTCTACTTTTTTCGTTAATCAAGAGCAAAAGGATAGAATTTTGGTAATACGAGAATCAATTTTCTCTTCCTTATGCGTTATCTTCAATTTACACTAGTACTTGATCACAAAGGGTCTTCACTATGGTTCAATGGTTCATTGTAAGAAGGCACACATGTCTCTTGAGAAAGCATAGGCAAGCTGAGGTCATAAAACAGGCGAAACGACAGGAAGTCAGGATTGGATTCGCAGTATAGAAGAATCTAGGGGTCCTAAAACCAGCAAAGAAAAAGAGATCACTGTGTGGATTAGCGCATTCAGGCATCAACCCGAGTGTAATACAATGAGCTGTTTCTCTTTGTTGGGTTAGGTGTTGTTATTAAGTGTCTTTCTCTACTGTGAATGTAATCCTGAATTGCTATATCATATGGCTTTATGAGCTCCGAATCAAGACCATGTCAATAATCCTCAAAGAGAACTCTGTTTTGGCTCACAGTAAAACTATGTGTTACCGGTCCATATATATTTAATCAGACGAGCCTACATCTGGAGTTTAACAATTTGCATCTAATGCTGGATGATTGCATGAATTGGTTTGGATAACAATATTATCTTTAGTTTGGATTGATTTTTTATTCAATTTAGTTTCTATTATGAAACTTTTCAATATGGTAATACAACCCAATAATTATAAAGTAAAAAAGAGTTTAAATCGGAAAATCTAAACTAAAAAGATAAATATATTTTAAAGTATAACTAGAATTAGTTAACTTTTACTCATCTTACTTATCATTTTATATATGATTTCATTTAATAATAAACTAGATGTTGACCCGCACAACCGTGTGGGTGATTATTTTTATTTTTAAAGACATAATTATTTGTTTTACATGACTGATTGTAATATTTACAATATCATTAATTTTTTAATTTATACTATTAAAACACGACAATTTTATAGTTCACATGCAATAATTTTCTTTATTTGTTTTAAATTTTCACTGATAACATATTTTAAATCATGTGATACAAAATTCTAAATTGAAAATGTTATTGGTCAAAAATCAAAATTTGATTGAATAGTGTTATATTAAATTAGTATCACAAATTTAATATATAAATATCCATGATTTTATTTATAATTACAAAATTAATTATATATTTAATTTTTTATTATAGTTAAAGTGAAATATAAGGTTAATTTTAATAATCAGAAAATTAACTTTTTTAAAAAAAACTAAGTAAAAAATAAAATATACATTAATTTTAAATAAATATGAAATTTTAAATATTATAAATGTTTATTTTAATGAAAAATGAAATATATATTTACATTGTAAATAAAAAGATATGAAAATATTTTATTCAGATATAATTTCAGAGAAAATATAGGAAAATCTATTTGATCTTTTGTTCTAGAATAATTAAAATAATTCATATGTTTATAATTATTATAATTTAAATAATTTTTTAAAGGTTGGTTCAACTAAAAATAACACATAAAATAAGTCATGATTTTTTTTTAATATATAAGATGACAAAATGTAAGTTAAATTATATGTGGAATATTTTAGACACAAGGCAATTAATAAATTAAAACAATTTTTTTACAATGTAATAGTTTCTAATCGATTTTAATATATATATAAATATTATATTTAAATGTTAATATAAACTTTTTAATTTAACTAGAACTTATACGAATACTCCGGGCGTAGTCCGGAAAAAACCCTAGTAAAAAAAAAAAATATATATATATTATATATTGAATGGCGATAAGTACGGGACCCAATATTAAGCCGTGAATCTAGTTCGGAGAAAATACTATTATCAAACCCATAAACCTTAGAGTCAATAATGAATCGGTAGACGAACAATGCCAGCAGACAATGCAGACAATGAAAAACAGAGCCAACAATGTAATAATCTAATAAAGGGAGAGACTTTATTAAGACATACCGTGATTCCCCTGTTCTTAGGATTGATTACTCGATTTGGGTTCTCGTGGTCTTCACTCTTCAATGGTCATTGGCGGAATACAGTAAAAGAGCAGAACTATATAGAATTCAAAAGACATAAAAGGGAAAAGATGTAACTTTATAAACGAAAAGATACATCCATAATTACCATATGATAATTACCATTTGACAGTTATAAACAAAAAAAATACAACGAACAGGTATGAGCAAAATTATAACGAAAAAACACAACTTTTAGAATTAACGCGGTTTGATATTATTAATAGATATATATATTTTGAAGTTAAGATAGAAAGACGGAAAACTGAAAATAGCAAATTGTTTATAAAAAAATTGTAAAAGATTATCTTCTAATGAATGTTTTTTGGTTATTTTTCTTTTTTATGGTAAAATGTAATTGTGATATCATAATCTATTTCTCTATTTTTATTATTTAGTTCATTTGTTTGATTAATATATAGTTCAAATTTATAGTAGTGTCACATACCATCCCCTGTAGATTATCGGCTATGTCATACCCAATTTGACAATATTGAATGCGGCGATAAGTATGCTGCTAATTGGAAGACAACAACGCTGCTCATAGACTGGAAGTCATTGTTTGAGTACACACATTGTTTTCCATGGATCCTGCTTTTTCTATATGTTTATTCTTCTGAGCCAGATAGACTCGGGGTTTAAACTCCTTCTAAAAATTATAATGGTTTTGCTAATCTACTTTTTTCTCAAGATGGAAATTGCATAATTTTTTCAAAAAGGAAAGCACGAACTATGCGTACAATAGCTAAGTTTGGATGATTCGGTTTGTGAGCGTCTGGCCTGGTAGGTCTTAATAGTCAAACCTTGTTCAATGATTAACTTAGAGCAACTTTAATAGGTAGCAATCGCATCTTCCAATGGATATGTCGTCATATTATCTTAACAGGTTTGTTAAGTATAATTAAATTTTGCTTTATTCAAAATAATATAATCAATTATATGTTGACAATAATTTAACTTTGAAGAATTCTCATTGGAGATACTCTAAAGAAAATTCATTCTCTTTGTTCTTTTTCTTATGTAATTTTGAGATATTCTTTTCGGAATTCTCCTATTGGAGTGGTTCTTCCACGTTGTTTTCCGTTTCCATTTTTAATATTTTATCCATAGCTGTTGTTACCCTCCCTCACCTCATTGTAAAAGAAAAATAGTAACACGAATTTTCCCGACACGGGAAAAAAAAAAGACAGAAGACGAATCTTCAAAGTTTCTAAATGGGTCCTCCATTAGCCAAACACGTTTTCGCTAAGAGCAGAGGAGGAAAGTGCTTTCCTTCTTAATTCAAACTAGTACTGTACAGTCAAGTCAAAGCTACAAAGGTTTGGTCTTCTTCTCTCCCTCAACTTTTCTGGGTTTCTTGAAAATTGATCTGCCTAACATGTTCCGATTAAAAGGGTCTTTGTATCTCACTCTTGATTTCGTTTTCTAGTAGAGTTTTTTTTTTCTTTTTACTCCGTTGGGAATTGATAAAAAAAAAAGGGTTTTCAAGAGAATTATTATCTATTTAGGTCAAATTATCAGAGATGGTTTATTATTGAGGCTGAGACTTTGTCTATTGTAGATCAGTTATGGGTGGAGATAATTGGAGCTTCACCACAAGATTGGCTTTTACTGCTTTGTTAATATTATTGCTTCCCAAGGAAACTTTTGCATCTTCATCCTCTACTGTTTGTCAGTCTGATCATTTCACCTACATAAAAAAGCCTTACCAACGAGGGAGTTCATTCACAATCAACGGGAATCAAGTGGACAGAACCCACTTTTGCGAAGCTATACGGATTCACAAAGCCAAAGGTTGTGTCCTTGAGGACTCTTTTAGAGACGACTTGTGTTATCTACTAGGTATGTTCTCTCTCTCTTTTTCAGAGAATTATTTAAAGCTCTTATTTCTCACCACCTAAACCTTCATTAAACTGCTGCAGGGAGAAAGTTTCTGGAAGAAAAACATGTAGAAGAAGAAGATTCTGATAATAGTCATGTGAAAGGGAGCTTGGCAGCAAGTGGGTTTCTTCTCTTCTGTTGTGCGATTTGTTGTCCTTGCTTCCATAAGGAGAGGAAAGCAAATAGTCACGAAGTACTACCCAAGGAATCTAACTCAGGTAATACCAAATATAGATTATAGTTTTTTTTTTTATTTAAATCTTTGCTAAATGTTAAGCTACATTTGTCTATGACAGTGCACCAAGTTTCCTCTTTTGAGATGAGTCCTTCTTCTGATAAGATCCCCCCAAGTCCATTCCGGGCGCCACCAAGTCCGTCCCGGCTGGTACCTCAAAGCCCATCTAGATATGCTATGTCCCCAAGACCCAGCAGGATGGGACCCTTGAGTCTGACCATGAGTCAGATTGCTGCGGCTACTAATGGTTTCTCAGACGACAACCAAATTGGTGAAGGAGGGTTTGGGATTGTCTATAAGGGCACTTTAGATGATGGCCAGGTTGTTGCCATTAAACGAGCCAAAAAGGTATTTTCATACTTACCCCGTTCACTTACAATTTTCTTAATTCATAGAGCAAATGTTACTAATCATGGAAAGGACCCTTGTGTTAGAGGTCCCACGTTCGAGTGACCGCTAGGATGAAACTAATATTATATGATGTGGTTTCGGGCTTCCGTCCTGAACCTCCTAGTATTAAAAAAAAAAATGTTACTAATCGAAAATCTTGACACCTGTGTTCTAGATCTAAATTATAAATTTTGTGGATGCAGGAACACTTTGAGAATCTGAGAAAGGAATTTAAAAGTGAAGTTGATCTATTGTCGAAAATAGGCCATAGGAACCTAGTAAAGCTTCTCGGTTATGTTGACAAAGGAGACGAGCGACTTATTATAACCGAGTATGTCCGAAACGGTACACTCAGGGATCACCTGGATGGTAAGAAACTTGTTTCATTCACATGTTTGTTGCAGTTATGAAAAAAACATATGAACAAACAATATTTTGTGTAACTGCAGGTACTCGAGGAAGCACTCTCAATTTCAATCAGAGGTTGGAGATCGTGATTGATGTTTGCCATGGATTGACTTATCTCCATTCTTATGCAGGTAAAGAATATATATAGTAACTATAGTTTGAGATTAGATTTGACTATTATTGTTTTGGTCATTTAAAAACAGAGAGACAAATAATCCACCGTGACATAAAATCATCCAACATTCTCCTCACGGATAGCTTGAGAGCCAAAGTGGCAGATTTTGGGTTTGCAAGAGGCGGCCCATCTGACTCTAACCAGACCCACATTTTGACCCAAGTGAAAGGAACTGTTGGTTACCTTGACCCTGAGTACATGAGGACTTACCAGCTCACCGCCAAAAGCGATGTTTACTCCTTCGGGATTTTGCTTGTGGAGATACTCACTGGCCGTCGTCCAGTGGAGGCCAAGAAGCCTCATGATGAGAGGATCACGGTTCGATGGGTAAGTTTTTCTTCTTCTCCAAACTTACCTCTCTTTTTTTATGGGCAAACATTTTAATTATAAAATTATGGTGACAGGCGTTTGACAAGTACAATGATGGCAAAGTGCTTGAACTGGTGGATCCAAAGGCAAGGGAGAGAGTAGATGAGAAGATACTAAAGAAGATGTTTAGTTTGGCTTTTCAGTGTGCTGCTCCGACAAGAAAAGAGCGACCGGACATGGAAGCTGTTGGGAAGCAGCTTTGGGCCATAAGATCCACTTATCTTAGGCGATCCGTGGAACAAAAATAATTATTCCACAGTTTACTACGCAAATGTTTTAGTCTCTGTTTTTTAAATAATTACTATTTACCTCTTCCCATCAAACCGTTTCTTCTACATTTACTTCCTCAGTGGGGTTTTTACATTCCAAGAGTTTATTGATATTTTTGCAGCTTAAATTATCTGACATTCCAACAAAAGTAATATAGACTACAGTTTAAAAGTAATTTAACCTACACCCTAGACAGTGCAAAATAAACTATATATGTAGCATAAACCCTGTGTGTAACGTAAATCCTAAACAAAAACACCAAACCGTGTATATTTGAATATCATAATCTACATATTCTAGAATTGGAAAACCAAATGAATTGGATCAAACCAAAATTGCCACTTTGTTAGTTAAAAATAGTTTAAGTTAGCTAACATCGCAAATGTCATGTCAGTACGCTCTTGGAGCGAAATATAGATGACATTAACATCACACTTGATTGATTAATCAAATACACATCATGTTAGTTACATTTTTGGCAAATTAAATTATAAAGTTTTAACTAAACGTACTCTCAACTAATGATATGATTCATGAGAAAGTTTTACTAAACACTATATCTGCGCATTTGCACGGATGAAGTTTATATATATATATATATACATGATTTTATGTGTTCTTTTTATTTTGATTTTTTTTATATATTATAAAATAATAAATAGATATATATATTAAATAATTGAGAAATATGTAACTATTATATATACAATTAATTTAGCGCGATCACTTAAGTAAAATAATCATATTTGTTTATTTACAATCACTTTATATAAGTAAATTTAATTAATAAATAATATTAATATATATAACATATATATATATATATATTATACTTGGCTATCTAATAAATGAATCTTCACACTTACATGTTTTATGATTATTTGTATATTTTATAACAAAAATTTTAAACTATTGATAACATCATTTTTAATGTGAGAGATTTAATATTTACAGTAAGTCATCATCGTTTAAAATAATTAAATTTAAAGTTTGTCATTAAATTATCATGTTCTTAGTACTTATTCAATGCAATTTTGAAATTAAATATTTATGTATTTTTAAAAGGTACATAATTTAATTTAAACATCAATATATATATATATATATATACATCTAATTAAATATCTATTAAATGGTATTTTTTACTTATTAATTATATAATTGTTTGTATTGTGCTTTAACAAACAAATTTAAACTACTAATCAAAAAATATTATATCTGAAATTTTTAAATGTTTTATTAATTAATAGTTATTTTTAAAATTTTAAATATAACATATATAATAAAATATAAATTTTTAATGTTATTGTTTAATTTATTTGTACAATATAAATTTGGTAAACAGGGTAGAGGATATACAATTTTTTTATCAAATCTTTCTTATTCAAGTCACTAATTGTTATATATATATATAGAATTAATGATTTTATTTAAAGTGATTCCCATATTAAGTAATTCCAAAAATTTTAGTTAAAGAAATAATGAATAGAATTAATAATAGTTTTATGCTTAGTTTAATAAAAGTATATATTATATATTTATATGGACTAACATTTTTCTCTAATAAATTTGAAAAAACAATTCATGAAGACATGTAGCTACCAAAAATATTTTGTAATGCTTTACAATTAATATATAGAAATGTTGGAAATTTGAAAATTTAATATAGACATAAATATATCTATATATATTATAAATCGAAAATAATACAAATAATAAAAACATTTCAATTTCATTTCCATAAATATATTCATCTTCCTATAAATTAAAAATCGGAGATCAAAATAAAATATACATATAGTAATCACAAAACCAAGCAAACACCAAGGTCTCCTGCGATAGCTAGAGCTTTCACGCAACTAAGACATGGTATTTGATTCATTTTATTAATTCGTTGGAAATCAGTTTATTTTCCATCCGTAAATGATCGTTTTCTGAACAGTATAACATTTAATAAAAAACAAGAGAATTCCATGTCATTACATTGTTTTAAAAAACAAATAGAAAAAGTCAAGTTGTTATTAAAAAAACTTATGATACAACCAAAGATCCGAATCTTCATATCCGAAGATTCCAGAACGAAATGTAGATCCGACGGCTACAGGCTAGCATTGCACCCCTCTCTTCCACAAAATTTAAACCGCACTTAACACAATAAAGACACGAAATATAAAAAGCCAGAAGCAATACTATAGGAACAAAATAAAAAGGGAATATTTCCAGCATCATTCCTCAAAATAATTTCAAAGCAACAACTTGGTCTTCCATTTTTTTCTCTTCACTTCAAAAAAATTTAAAACCCTCAAAGTATAAGACAATACATAAAGACCACACCAACCAGCCCACACAAGCTACAACCAACGTTCTTGAATCTTGAAACATCAAAGAGAGATGATGCAAGTGGCTTCTCCTCGTGCTCAGGATGATTCAATCACGCAGAAAGTTTTCAGGCGAGTCTACAGCAATTTTAGTTTCTCGACGGTCGAGGATGACTACAACCATAGTCGTATGAGATCAAGATCGGGTGATTACGGGAAGGCGAGTTTGAGGAAGAGAGGGTTTGAAGAAAAAGAACAAGTCATGGAGATGGAACAGATGGGAGCTGAGAGGATCAAAACTGTTCTGATTCTGATGAGTGATACCGGCGGTGGCCACCGTGCTTCCGCCGAGGCTATACGTGACGCCTTCAATATCGAATTCGGAGATGATTACCGGGTAAAATATATTTTTTATTTATTTTGTTATATGACGTAATTGTGTTGTTTTATTTCTCTCTTCATCTTCTTTCTCTTTACCTTGACTCAAAAGCATCGGTGGAGCCGATATGTTACTTCTTCAATTATATAAGCTACAAAATCTAAGCATGTTAGCAGTTTTTTAAAATGTTTTTGGTTTTGAAAAAATTAGTGTGACTAAACATTTGGGTAGTCACTCTTCCGTTTGCTATTTTAGTAGAGAATTCCAAAACGCTTTCACTTTGGTTGGGTTGAGTACTAAAATTTAACAAAAATGAAAACTTGACACTGATCTATTTTGAAGAAAACCTTAAGAGAATATACAATAATCTCTAACCATTTAAGGTTTCACTTTTAATTTCTGTTCTAAGATCTATTTTGAAGAAGAAATTATTTTGAAGGGTTCATCAAGAAAATTTCAAATCTGGTTAATATATATATATATATATATATTACCTGTATGAATTTGTATCTGATTTTGACTTATTTTCAATTGATTATTTTCAAATTAACACCAAGGCGAGTATGATTTGTAAGTGAAATACCAATAAATCTCAGCCGTCAATATTAAACCATCGCATTGGTCACCTTAATTTTGAAAAAAGAACAAACAAATAATATCTACATGGAAGTTTTGTAGCCTAGTATTGGATTTTGGCGTTTGCCAGGTTGTCGGAGATACGCGTGTGATGTCAACATTTGGTGTCTTTAAAACCTGTCCCACGTTCTTTACTCATTTTTTTTTTGTTTTTAATAATTGCATCACTTATGTTAACTCCAGGAAGTAATGTTTAATTATTTATTACAGATAATCATAAAAGACGTTTGGAAAGAATACACAGGATGGCCACTGAACGACATGGAGAGACAGTACAAGTTCATGGTGAAACATGTTGGTCTTTGGTCAGTTGCGTTTCATGGCACCTCTCCCAAATGGATTCACAGAAGTTATCTCAGTGCTCTTGCCGCCTATTATGCCAAGTACATTCATGCTAACCACTTTATATTGCCTTCTTCATCTTATTATGCTTTAGTTTCATTCGATGTATTTATGTACGGTATAATTAAGTTTATATTTTTCTTTGTGGTTGACAGAGAAATAGAGGCTGGGCTAATGGAGTATAAACCAGACATTATTATTAGCGTACATCCTTTGATGCAACACATCCCATTGTGGGTAATGAAAAGACAAGGCCTTCAAAAGAAAGTCATTTTTGTGACGGTTATCACTGATCTGAACACTTGCCACCGTACATGGTAAGATGATATTTAACCCTACACGACATAAATGAAAGAAAGAAAAAACTATGCTCGGGTCTAATTTCTTCTTTTTATTCTTAAATATAATAAGAGTCTAATTTCAATGAGGTCCAAACATTTAAATTTAACATAGTAGCTCAAAATGAAATATTTAATCAGGTTCCATCATGGAGTCAGCAGATGTTACTGCCCATCCAAAGAGGTTGCAAAGAGAGCATTAGTAGACGGTCTTGGAGACTCTCAGATTCGTGTCTTTGGCTTACCCGTTCGTCCATCATTCGCTCGCACTATTATCTGCAAGGTAAAATTAGACCAGTTTATACCACTTCAGAGTTTTTTTTCAACCACTGATCAACCATATTCATTATATTGTTCTTTTTCTCAGGATGATCTAAGGAAAGAGCTTGAAATAGATTCAACTTTACCTGCGGTTCTGTTAATGGGAGGTGGTGAAGGAATGGGTCCGGTTCAGAAAACCGCTCATGCTCTCGGAGATTCTTTATATGACTCTAAAGAAAGGAAACCAATCGGACAACTGATTATCATATGCGGTCGGAACAAAACCCTTGCCGCTGCATTAACATCCCATGAATGGAAGATTCCTATCAAGGTAGCCTTTAAAATGTGAATTTTTATTAGTACTTGTAGTAAGTGATTAATATAACTTATATTATGATGTTTATAGATTCGTGGGTTTGAGAAACAAATGGAGAAATGGATGGGAGCTTGTGATTGCATCATCACAAAGGTAATTAGTCATATCTTTGTATCCTCCATCCCCTACTACTACTTAATTTATTATATTAGAAAAGCCTTAAAACTTACAAGTGTTTATGACACCAAACAGGCCGGTCCAGGTACAATTGCAGAAGCATTGATTTGTGGCCTCCCAATTATCCTCAATGACTATATTCCCGGACAGGTACATGTACATTTTTTAGTTTTACCCTTGAAATTATCATTAATACACAAACTAACTCGTGTGAATGTAACTCTTAAAGGAAAAAGGCAATGTGCCTTATGTTGTGGACAATGGGGCTGGAATTTTCACTCGAAGTCCTAAAGAAACAGCGAAAACTGTGGCTGATTGGTTCAGCAGCAAGAAAAACGAATTAGATAAAATGTCAGAGAATGCTCTTAAGTTGGCGCAGCCTGAGGCAGTATTCGACATTGTTAAGGATATTAATCATCTATCTCAACAGCAGCAACAACGTATTCAACCTTTTAATGATCACTACTACTGACTACTTCTACTTTAGCCTTCATATATATCATCCTCTTATTTCATGAATCGTTCTGCTTGTATGTTGCCTAGTTCACTGTCATTCTTTGATCATCTTTTGTAATATTTATATATGCATTGTCATTCTTTATCACTCGTTTGCTAATGTTCCAAAAAAAAAAAACCACCCATTTGTAATATATACCACCTTTACATTGATAATGTGCTGAACAAGAAAATGTCGAATCGTATTCTTCCTTGCCCCACTCACTCCCATCACTATTCTATTTTACCCCAGCAATAAAAAAAATTATATTTTTATTCATATTTTAATCAAAAAACGTGTTAAAAAACGAAACGACCCCTAATGAAACCTAATATTTACAGACCCAGCCTCCTTCTATTTGACCCGACCCGGCTCCATGGCGTGACCCGCGTGTCTCTCCCCAAACTCTCTCTTCTCTCAGTGTCTCTCCCCAAACCCCCTCTTTCTCTCAGTGTCTCTCTCCCAAACCCTCTCTTTCTCCTCGTG
>JABAYD010018900.1:0-16370 GCA_014822095.1 Diplotaxis tenuifolia
TCAAATGCTGGTCAGGAAGCTCCGTAAATATATCCAATCCCTCATATTTTTCCCGTTGGACTTAGCAAAGGCTTTTTTAGTAAATGGGACCCCAAAAGCATGACATTCAATGTACTTTAGACACCACAATCACCAGACATGGCTTGAGGTATATCCATTTGTCTCTCATATGTGTATGGCTCCAATCCATAGTGGACACTCAACAAGCAGATAAGGGACCATGTAGCGCATCAATTTCTTCTGGGCTCGTACTGGAAGTTATTTTTTCCTTGACAACTATGTGCCTCTTAGGGATCAATATCCACATAGAAAGTCAATGAGTGTTGAAGCCGTTCACTGGCGCATATGATTGGCAAAATGATGGTATTTTGCCATCATAATAATGTCACACCCCACCAGGGAGTCTTCTTCCTAGATCTCTGTGATCGGGCTCCGACTTTACAAATTCTTGGTAGTCGGCTTTCCATTGCATAGAAAATTTATGATTAAGGAAGCACATTCTCTCTCTCCTAAAAGCTTGTAGGTTAGCATGGTACCTCTGCCTCAGCACGTAAATCCAAGCATCCATATGCTGCATATAAAATAATACAAGTAAGAAGATATCAGAAATAATACAAGACAGAAGATATCAGAAATAATATAAGTCAGAAGATACCAGGCGACTTACTGATAAGTCTTGTACAAAGTCATCTGCGTAGACGACTTACCAGACGACTTACTGATGCTTTGTAGTCTGGTAAGTCTTCTACGTAGACGACTTATCAGACAACTTACCAATAAGTCGTCTATAAGTCGCCTGCGCAGACGGCTTACCAGACAATTTACTGATGCTTTGTAATCTGGTAAGTCTTCTACGTAGACGACTTTGTAGACGACTTATCGGTAAGTCGTCTGGTAAGTTGTCTACGCATACGACTTTGTAGACGACTTATCAGTAAGTCGTCTGGTAAGTCGTTTACGCAAACGACTTATCAATAAGTATTCCAAGTCATAGCAGAAGACTTACGCAGTCGCCTAACCATTCTAAGGTGGTCCGGAGGGTGTGATACCACTTGGTTGGTGATGTACGTGGTTTGTGACTGAGAGGTGTGAAATAATCAATGCAAACAAAAAATGTTGAAAAGTAATCAGTTTTGTAGACTAAAGCAAGTTACTATGGGAAAAGCAATCACTTACGGATCAATTTTCAACCACTCAGCGAGTTCCTCAACTTCTTCGTTTTTAGTGGTGGAAAAGGATTATAGCCTGGACTTTTCTTTTTGTTTTGAATGATCACTTTGGCCATGCTTTTTGTCGTATAAGGAGATTACTGTGAGGCAGCAAGTTTCTTTGCTCGATCACTCTTTGCACAGTTCAATGCAGCAGTATCCTTCTTTTGATGATATCTAGCATCCTCCCGCTGTATGTCCGAAACAGTGGCAACTTGTTTGTCTAATAGAACAACGTTCGGTTCTGAAACTGGAACAATCTCTTTTGAGGAACTAGCATATGCGGACACATGTGTCACATGTGGAGCTTAATCCTCCGGCAAGCTCTTCTTTCCCAAGTTCGCTCCATTAACACTTTCACTCTGCAAAGAATAATAACCAAATATCCATTTCAAACATGAAACAAAATCCATATACAAAATCCATAAATAGCACACTATAAACAAAGCACACATACAAGAAACAAAGAAAATCCAAGTTTCAAGAAACAAAGCAAATCCATATTTCAGTTCTTTTTCTTAAGACTTTGTTTAGTTGATATCGTGTTGGGAGAGGATTTGTTACTAACCCCGGGTGCTTTGGGTTGAGAGGTAGTCTGAGATGATGTCCCTTTTTTGGTGATACCAACCTTCTTCACCACAGCTTCCACCCTCTCCGACAGATGCTTGATCTCCTTAAGGCACGTCCAAAACCCTTGACTCATGCCATCAAGCATGTCCTTGAATATACTTTTAATCTTCTCTTTGGCCATCCCACCACTAGCCTCTTCAGTAGGCTCTTTACGATCCTCTGTAAGAACCTCTTCACTAGCCTCTTTACAAGCTTTCTTCAGAGGTCTTGGACTGTATTCCTTCACCACAACTATCTCTTTCTTCGCTGGACTCAAAACTACCGACTTTTTATAGACCCTAGTACCAGTGACTTCCCAGCAAGCCAAGGTACACTTCCACGATCTCCAATTAAACATGACTTTAATAATGTTCTCCGCGTCCGGATCCTCAGCATCAAAGTCCCATTTTGGTCACATTTCACCAATGGTCTTCTCAACAAAGTTGATCAGAAGATCTGCAGTAAATAGAAGATACGAAGTTAGATATCTGACGGATTAAGAAAGATTGAAAGAAAAGACATCGCAGACGATTTAATTATAAGTCGTCTGGAAAATCATCCAGCTGGACGACTTAGTAGGCGACTTATAATTAAGTAGTCTGGAAAGTCTTCCAGATGGACGACGAAAATGAGATTTATAATTAAGTCGCCTGGAAATTCTTCCAGCTGGACGACTTAATTATAAGTCTTCTACTAAGTCTTCCAGTTGGATGACTTTCCAAACGACTTAATTATAAGTCGTCTACTAAGTCATCCAGCTGGACGACTTAGTAGACGACTTATAATTAAGTAGTCTGGAAATTCTTCCAGTTGGACGACTTAAATAAGACTTATAATTAAGTCGTCTGGAAAGTTTTCCAGCTGGACGACTTAATTATAAGTCTTCTACTAAGTCGTCCAGTTGGACGACTTTCCAAACGACTTAATTATAAGTCGTCTGTGAAGTCTTTTGGATTGAAGTAAATACTTGTCTGGCGATAGCTTCTTTAAAGCATATGCGTCCTTTGCCACCTTTGTAAGCCAATATTAGTGGAGATGGACTGTTTGATCTGGGACTACCATAATTCGCACCCAATTCCGGCATAGCTGTGTACACCCAGACCTGGAGAACTTGTATAAACCCATCAACAGTGTAACAACCCATATATCATAGTTATTTAAAGAGTCCATCAGCACCTTAAACACGACTCTCCCCTATGGATAATTCTCAAACCGTTCTAAATCCATCTCTAGCCCTACCAGACTAGCTCGTGTAGGGGTTCAATACTTTCTCCCTTCAATGAATCCAGAGCCGCTTGCGATCATCCCGAGACCACTCTCCGCATAAGTTCAATGCTGTTATTATTTTATCAGTTGTTTCCCCAGGTTCGACATTAACTCCCAACATCCCCCAGAAAGAAGCCAACTCTTTTGTAATATCACATTTCGGTCTCTCAAGATCCTCAATGTACTCACAGTTTAGATCAGTGAGGTTTTCAAACTCTAATAGTAACCTCACAGGTTCTTGATGGACGAGACTCCACAACTTATACTTCTTCTTTACGTCCAGCTGGAAACCGAGCATGTAGTGAACCAGCCTTGAAGCCCAACCAAATCCCAGCTCTTTGAACTTGATGAAAACTCCCAACTTCGACTCCTTCAGCTCTTCATATTCGTCATCATGAAGAGCATTCCTTAAAGCAGTTTGAAACTTGTTATTATTAATATGATGTGAAATGCTATTATGGGCTTCTGGCTCTTCCCTCAATGTATATAACTTACGAGGGAGTTCTGGAATATCTATTTTTTTGTCTGCAAAACAATCAAAGACAACCGAGAAGTCACAAAACAAGCTAAATCTAACAAAGCTTTCAACTTTCATTAACAAGAACTCACAGAGAAGTCACAACACAAGCTAAATCCGAGTCACGCTTTAATTGTAAGTCTGGAAGACTTATAATTAAGTCGTCTGGTAAGTCGTCCAACTGGAAGACTTTCCAGACGACTTAATTATAAGTCTTCCAATAGAACAGTTTAAAGCGAACCTGATAATTCGAAGAAGAAGTAGTCGCCTTCGACACATCGGTTATAGATATGCAAAAATAGACGTGAAAAAGAAGCGCATTCAGAACGAGTATATAAATTGATAGAGACAACGTTTCATGCTCATCATTTCCTCAATCAAACTCAACAATAAGATATATAACTTACCGGCGCTAGGGTTTACAGAGAAACGGCGCTAGGATTTCCTCTCAGATCTGAAATAGAGGAAGCAGCGGTGAGAACAATGGTAAGAACGATGATGGGATAGATAACCGGCGGTGAGAACGATGGTTTGTTCGGAAATGATAGTTTTTTCGGAAATCGCCTTCGAAATCGCCTTTGAGAGAAACAATTTTAGGGTTTTCTGAAGTTCACAAAAAAACGAACAAGAAAAAACATCTTATATATTTCCGGTAAATAATCCGATTAGGTTTAAAAGTACATTGGTAAAATTAAATGTTCGGTTCGATTTGGACGACTTACTAATAAGTCGTCTGTTGGATAATGTACATCAGATGACTTACTAGTAAGTCTTCCTAGACCCTAAATTGAATCCCTAAACTAAACTGACTAAATTAGCTAACTAACCACGTTATAAAATAAAATTATACTTCAATAGTGTTTACTATACACAGAAATAAACACATTTAGGTAAATTTTACATTTTTCAAAAAAACATTACTGCTTTCCAAAATCTAAACCTAAAAACACATACAATAGTAAAACATATGTTGGCCAAATATGACCTAAACCAAATAATATCATGACTCACTACTTTCACTCATCTATGTTGAAAACAATTAACTTTTGTTATATCTTAATTTTTATCTCTTAAAACATATGTTAATTATATAATTTCAATTTTTTACTTATCAAAATATTTTTTACAAAATACTTAAATTATTTTTGAGAATAACTATCCAAACGGACGACTTACATGATAGAAACGTAAAACAAAATTCCATTTTTTTGTTTGTTCACAAGGGGCTGGTTGTAATTTTAATAGCCTTTTAAGTTGTTTTTGAATTTGATTAAAGTTTAGGTTTACTTTTGCATTTGAAATCAAGTTTCGAGTCATATTTGACAAACTTCCGTCATATATTTTCTAAATTTAGAATAAATATAAAAAACAATTTGACTAATTTTATTTCTGGGATAAATTATTTTGGATATATTTCAGTGTTATACAAAATATAGTCATTTACATTCATAGACAATTTTCATCTTTTTATTACATTCTAGGTCACTTCTTACTACATAAATAGTTTTCGTGAATAAAAACCAAAAAAAAACATATTTTCTAACTAATTGGTCCCACAAACTTGAATCAGGTTGTCACTTTCTTTATCAAATTTTTTTTTTGTTATAGTTATAAAATAAATTTTGAAACAAGAGGATATACATAGTACATTGTATTAACAATAAATGGTGTACTGTTATACTGTTTTACTACCCGCCACCCGGGTTCGAGTCTTGGCCACAACGGATTTAACATCCCTTCCGTTGGGGCGTTGGACGCCTTACGAGGGGATAGTTGGGAATGTGGCTGCCCAAATACCAGAGTTATAAATAAAAAAAAACAACAATAAATGGTGTACACATATGAAGATCTAGACATGTACACGTATAATTGTACAGCCACCATTGTTACCACCAAAATTAAAAAAAAAAGTGTCTCAATAAGCGCATCAGTGGAAGTTTTTAATTTATTTTATTAAGTAAAAGTATAATCATAAATTTGAGATTTTCTTCTTCTTTAACCTAATTTTATTATACTGGACAACTACAATTGTTAACACGAAAATTTTCACTAATTTCTCACACAATCAACCGATTTCATTTTAAAATTTAGTTGGTTTCTCTATAAAACTCTAAATCATGTACATACACGCTTTTGACCCCAAAAACAACAAATATAAGAGTTTTTTCCTTTTCCATGTTCTTTTGGGTAAAATTTCCACGATTCATCACCGTTAATCGTGTCACCGCCGAGTCTACGGCCACTGAAGCCACACTTTAGAACAGAGACTGAATATATATTGAGTAATAGAGAAAGAGTTATCCAACGACCTTGACAAGTTTGAGGAGATGACGCATAAGACATTATTGGTATGGCTAGTTTTTATTTTTTTTTGTAAAAAGGCTTTCAAATTTAAAGACAAATGAACATACAATGTATGATTTTACAACCATAAGTTTGGGATAGTATGATGAGACAAGCCTCATATTCAACCAAGCATATTAGTTTCCAAAAGAGAGAGAAGACTTAAGATACATAAGCTTAATGAAACAAGAGATGGATGAAACTACTAGGAAGATTAATGGTATCCGCGGCCTCGGCGATCTCTTTTGCATTTTCCTCTTGCCGTTTTCCATTCCATATCTTGAAATTTTTGAAGTGGTTTTATAAAAAGATTTTTGAAGTGGTTTTGAAATGGTATGGATAGTTAGGTAATTTTTTTTATAAAAATTTTTAACTAGATCCAAGTTTACTTGGATGATTTTTGTAAAGATTTAGCTAGAATAGTTAGAAAACAAGGAAAAGTTTAAAAAATTGTCTCAATAGTAAACAATATTTTAGGGTGTAATAAAAAAATGAAATGTGACCCTGAGTGTGAATGTTTCTACAAAATATTTAATTTATACAGCATATCAAACAGTAAATATATAAATATTAAACATGAATAAATAATAAAAATAAAAAACATACGGCATGATAAATGATGAACTTCTTTTCAAATCCAAATTCTCAAATATACGGTATTGCTTAAAACATAACAAACAAAACAAAAGGAGACGTATCCATGCGGTTTCCTCCGCTATTAGCCCAGTTCTTTTAATGGCCGCAACTATCAGTGGTAGCGTAAACATAAATACACTATAGCCCTGTTCTTTCTGAAGACGCTGCGGCAGCGTCTGCGTTTTAAAAATAATACAAAGAAATTGAAGTGATAGCTCAGCAATCAATAAAAAAAAGGAAGCTTGGACGATGCTAATAGTAGCCGCTAGCGGTAACTCAAGGTTGTGCGGGAGACGCTGATTAAAACAGCGGTGATAAAAACCCAGAAAAGAAGACCAGCGGCAGCTCCATAACAACCCTCCACTGAAACTTCTCTATCCTGCTTGTTATTTTCTGGTCGCACGTATCTGAAGCTGCGTTAGAGAAACGAACATGGCTTATAACAGAAACAAATTGAATGGACTTTGGAAATGAAATCAGACGCGAACAAGTTTTCGGCGATACAAATAGCGGAAGCCGCTGCCGCTGCTTTTATTAGCGTCAGATATATTTCTTATTTTAGCCGTAGCGTCTGAAAAAGCAAACTGATTTTGTCTCCCCAGCGGTGTAATTGCCATGGTGAGAGATGTAGTTTTCGGTCGCTGCCGCTAATCGCCGCGTCTATGAAACGAATATATAAAAAAAAATCACTAAAATAATCTTTAAAAAAAACAAAATGATCAAAATAATTTTTTAAATTTTTAAATTTTTTAATATATAAAAAAAATCACTAAAATAATCTTAAAAAAACAAAATGATCAAAATAACTCTAAACCCTAAATCTAGATTAGTTAACCTTGTATAAATACATATTTACCTTTTCATGAAACTTTTTTGGTCATTTTTTCTCTTTAGGTTTATTTGTTTTTTTGAAAATAAACTAAAAAAAAACAATCAAAGGGAATTTCTCAAAATTAAACAACCATAATTCAAAATATGATGTAACAAAAACCAATATTCAAAAATTCAATAGCCAACATGCATAGTTTACACGAGATAGTGTAAGCAGTATATATATTTTAGTACACATGCTTAATTCTAAAGCTTATCTTCCATGGAACTTTACCATTTTATAAAATAATTTCCAAATTTTATTATCTGAACCAATATACTAATTTAAAAAAAATCAAAGCTAATTCAATTATATTAAAATTATTTATTTTTATATATCTAAAACTTTATTGAAAATAAATTAATTTTAATACAGCAAATTAATATTTAAATTATAATGATAAAGGACAGTATTCTGATATTAGTAACCAATTTAATTTCTAATTATAATTATATATTTACATTAATTTTTTATTATAACTAGACTACTTTTTAAACTCCACTAAATATTTTTTTTAAATTGCACTACATTATTTTTTAATCACAACCACATTTATTTCACATCACGTATGAACCGCTGCAGATACCACACTTCATTTCTTACTATTCATATTACCAAATCCTCTGAAATCATCCGTTATCATTTGGACTCCAAAATAAAAAAATTGAATAGAAATCTGTCGGAACCGAAATTCACACCGTCAATCATAAAATATGGAAAGTTGTGAAAACCCTAATTCTCCAGAATGTCTTCGATCTCTGCGGAAATACACTAAAACGAAAAGAGACAAACAAAATATGGATGAAGAAGTTGTGCAAAGGCTATTATTGATAAAGAGATTGAAAACTGTTACAAAGAGACTCGCGGAACTTAGACAACCAAAAGTTCTAAGGATCTGACTTGCTAGTCTAACCACCTAAGTTCTAAATTCGCCTAAGCTAACAACAGTTTTTCTAACTCCAAAAAGCTTCGCTTCCTCTTGACCTCGACCTCATGCTTATATACTTCCTCTCTAGGCGGTTTAGTCTTTCCTTATCCACCCCGATTCGCGCCTATCGGAAATCTTCCATTTATCTCGATCTTCCATATTTATCTTCTGAAAAGTTCTATTTATCCTCAGACTTGACATTTATCTTCAGACTTGACATTTAGTTCTTCTTGAAAATAATAGATAAATCGTCATCATGTTATCCGGGCTGTATTTCTTCTTCTAAAGTCGTAAGTGGGCTTTTACCGCGTTTTAGGACCTTTCGGACCGTTCTGCGATTTTAACCATTTTTACAAGTTTACACGAGATCGTTCCGTAACACGATGTCATTCTTAAAGGACTTCTCGAGTCAGTTGTATAGCTTGATAACCATTGACGTTTTGTTTAACCGTTACCATTTTATACGACTTGCTCGAGTCTTTTACGAGAAAACAAGTCTCCGCTGTTTTCATTGTAAAGTTCCGACGAAAATACGGTTCGAGACGAAACGATATATGTTCCGATCATATTTCAGAGTATGCTCGAGCTGAAGGATATAAGCCTCGTATCCGGACAATGAGGAAGGCATGGTTCGATTTGGCCGGTATCGGATTGGATGACTTGGCCAGCTTGCCGATCGGCGAGCTGGCTTGTGTTCCGCCAGCTCACCGATCGGCAAGCTGGGCGCTTGGTCCAGCTCGCCGATCGGCGAGCTGGCTGTTTGGTTGTATGGGTTCGAACGTTCCTTATTTTCTCGCTCCGAGATTCTTTCAGAAAATATAAGATGAAGTAATCGTAGACGTTGATTTCGAGATTACCGTTTTTGACCCCAACAGTTAGCCCCCCAGCTCGCAAGTTTGAGATCGATGCTTGCGGGTGAGTAGAGTTGTTAATCAGAATCTACGGCTGCGAGTGTTTGTTTTTCCCGAGAAAGAAAACTGATTATTTTATTGCGAAAAAAAATCCTTGTTTTCTCTATAAGTATTGGGTCATTACTTCTCATTTCCTTCACATCTTCTCAACTTCTCAACTTATCTCTAGAAATTTGCCTTTGTTGAGATGACTTCCTCCAACGAAGGTCAGCAGAACTGTGATGTCCCGGTCGGCAACACTCTCTAGGCAACTCAACCCGATCCCTCCGCGGCTATTCCCGCCAACATCGCGGAGTTCCTTGCGTTTCAGTGTGAGATGGATCGTTTTGACGCTGAGGAGATATCGAGCCAAGTCTTGGTTGCTCCAGCGGACGTTCCCATCCCTTCTGAAATGCCCGGCGATGTCCTTGACAAGTCGGCGGACATGGCCGTGGACCCTTCTTGCTCGCAAGGCGGAGCTGTCAGGAACGGAGGGTGACTTTGGTTCGGTCCTTACCGGCCTGAAATCCGAGTGTGCCCCCCAGCCAAGTGCGGATGAGACCAAGGCTCAAGGAGTTGAAGACGGTGGCAATGGTTTGGTTGCAAGTTTCGATGACATGATGGGTGAGGATGAAACTCCGTGTGCGGAGGGTGTTTGAGGTTGTAGTCTCGTGTGAGACTTTTATTTTTAGTTGTCGTTGTTTCGGCCAAGTATGACCATGTTCTGGTCGTTTTAGGCTTTGAATGCTCGTTGCTTCGGTAACTTTTTACGGATGAATTAAGTGGTTTGTGTTTCTTAAAAAGAAAATCGTTGTTTGTTTGAACGTTGAGGGAGGTCTGCAAGTTTTCGTCTCACATCCAACTCATTTGTTGATCGCCTTGTTCGTTTGCTCGTTCTAGGATGTTTAGGAATCGAATGAGCGTTCAGATATAGACGAAGAGACATGCCTTTAGGATCTCAATTCATGCCTTGAGACGCTAGAGACCAGTGTGCTGGGTTTAGGGTAAGACCTAGATTTACTTTCGGTTTTAAGGCTTTGCGATGACTAGTCGGCGTTCGTTTTGCTTATTGAAATTTTAACCTGATTCCGTACCGATGTAAAGTCCGTGATAGGTTCTCGGCTTATACGACTTGTTTAGTCGGAATCGAGCCTTCTGTTGGGTGTACGAGAGCTATCTTTGCAAGATAACTTAAGTTTGTTTAGGACTATTGCGAGTTTGTTGTGATCACCAACAAACTTAGATGGTGGATGTTACAGTTGTTTGGAATTTCATGAATGGTTCGTATCTTAAGATGTTTTGTATGTTTTATAGTCGCGGACGGACTGTTCTTGATTTAAGAATGGCGGTTTTCTGGACATTGGCGACGTCTCGCTATGTTCAGAATTTCGTTTTTCATTTGGTCAAGTCGTTGAAGATTGTTTTTGAAATTTTGAGTTCTAAAATTTTGGGAGTATACGAGTATACGTACCCATTCCCCCCCCCCTTTTTAATGAGGGGGGGGGGACAACTGGTCTCGTCGTGAGGCGAGATGCCTACGTACCCTCTTATAGGTATCAAGTCGTCTCTTAGTTCAGTGTTTTGCGGAAAGTACTGCTTAGTGGTACTACTTCTTGAGGTGCATTACGTTCCAAGATCTTTGAATTTTGACACCCTTAATGTTCGCGATCTCGTAAGCGCCTGATTCGTTCGGCGGTGTTTTGGAAGAATTTTCGTAAGACTAGTTCGCCTTCTTTGAATCTTCGGCCGCATACATTAGAGCTGTAATACTTTGCGGCCGCTTGTTGGTAGTTCTGAATTCGTACGAGGGATTGGTCCCGTCGTTCGTAAATCAGATCGAGTTCATCGAGTAGCATTAGGTTATTATCCCTTACCTTTACGGGAGTAGTCTCCTACGTACTCATGGAAATTCGACCTTTGCCGGGATCATGCATTCCGCCCTGTACACGAGGGCGAATGGAAATTCACCGTTGCCTTTCACACGTTGCCTTTCACCCGTTGCCCGCGTTGGGGTCGTGCGGTGCGACCATAAAACCCCTTTGAGCTCTTCTGCCCTTTTCCCTTTTTGGCATCACGGCTTTTTTTTAAGCCGTCGAGGATAGTTTTGTTAATGGTCTCGGCCTGCCCATTGCCCTGAGGGTATCTTAGAGTTGATTTTGTCAATTGTATCTTCCATTTCTCGCAGAAGGCTTTGAATCTAGTCAAAATGAACTGAGACCGTTTTCCGTTACGATTTCATAAGAGACCCCATGTCTGCAAACGATGTTTTTCCATACGAAATTTTCGACTTGGGCGTCTTTGATGATCGTATAAGAGTCTGCTTCGACCCTTTTGGAGAAAAAATTGGTGAGGACTAATAAGAAACGTTTTTGCTTTGATGCCTGCATATGCCCGACTATATCTATTGACCATCGCATGAATGGATACGGTGCTGATATGGACGAGAGAAATTTCGTCGGCTGATGGATAGTTGGGGCGTATCTCTGGCACTTTTCGCATTTTCGTGAAAATCCTCACAGTCCTTGATCATTGTCGGCCAGAAGTATCCGTGGTGCTTAATTTTTATCACGAGGGACCTTCCACCAGAATGATTTCCGCAGGATACAAAGTGTATCTCTTCCATTATTTGTCTCTTCCATTATTCATTGTGCTTTTTCTCCTTGGATGCATGTCAAGAGCGGCCCGGAACGTATCGTGCGGTCTGGGTCTTTATTTGTAGAGTTCTCCATCGACCAGAACGTATCGTGCGGCCTGGGTCTTTATTTTTCTGGCCGCCCATTTTTCCGATGGGAGTTCTCCATTCGCGATATACAAGGATTGTTTCCATCCTCGGATGGCTGAATCCGTAACTGAACTGGTCCGTGTCCGCGGAAGGTTGATCGTCGGTTTCGTCGACGTCGTCTACAAGTGCATTGATCAAGTTTACGATTATGGGTGGCCCGATGCTACGATGTTCGATGAACTCCACGGGAATTACCCGAACTCGATGCTAGGGCGTCCAATGCGTCTGCTTGAGAATTTTCGGAGCGAGGAACTCGAGTGAGGGCGAATTGATCGAAATTTCGGGCTAGATCTCTAACCAGGGTCAGATTTGCCTCCTTTCTTTTGTCCCTTGCTTCGTATTCCCAACTGAACTGGCTTGCCACTAGCTGAGAGTCTCAGTAGGCGTGTAGGTTGCGTATCTTTAGACTGCGTACGAATCGTAATCTTGCGATCAGAGCCTCATTCGGCTTCATTGTTTGTGGCATGGAAAACTAACCGAAACGATTGTTTCAGTACCTCTCCCGTTGGGGCAGTGAGTCGGATATCGATCCAAGAGCCTTGTTTAGACAAAGACCCGTCGACGTACAAAGTCCAGATCGAGTTCGTCTCCTGGTCGGGCGCACCTCCCGCCGGAAGTTCTACTAAGAAATCCGCGAGCACTTGTGACTTCGCACAAGTCTTTGCCAAGCATTCGATGTCGTATTCGCTCAACTCGATTGCCTATTTCGCAGTCTCTCGGATTGGCTGGGGCTATGTAAGATCGTGCGGAGAGGGAAAGATATGGGCACTATGATCGTGTGTGACTGGAAGTACGGTCTTAGTTTTCTTGCTGCCATTACCACCGCGAGTGCCAACTTTTCCATCATTGGATACCTCGTTTCCGCATTCAGGTTGGCTTTTGATCGCCACGTTCTACTCGGATGAGGATGCCGCTTACGGCCGTTGCTGACACATCTATATATAGAAATAATGGTTCTCCTTCTACGGGTTTCGCGAGTACTGGTGGTGTGGCTAGGTAGTGCTTCAGCTGTTGGAAAGCCTTTTCACATTCTTCGGACCACTCAAATTTCTTATTCCCCTTGAGAGTATCGTGGAAAGGGAGACACTTATCTGTTGATCGTGAGATGAAGCGGTTTAGTGTTGCGACCCTTCCGGTCAACCTTTGTACTTCGCGTTTCGTTCTAGGGGACACCATTCTATTAGTGTGTGATTTGTTTCGGATTGGCCTCAATCCCTTGGTACGTGACTAGGTACCCCAAGAATTCGCCTGATGCGATGATAAACCGGCACTTAGCGAGATTAAGTTTCATGTTGTGAAGATTGAGCCTCTCGAAACACTCCTGGAGATGTGTGACGTGATCCTGCTCTTCGAGTGATTTCACGAGCATATCGTCGATGTACACTTCCATCGTTTTTCCGAGTTGTTCAGAGAACATGCGATTGACGAGTCGTTGATAAGTTGCGCCCGCATTCTTAAGACCGAACGGCATTACCTTATAGCAGTAAGTTCCGCGGTGGGCTATGAAAGCGGTTTTCTCTCGATCGTTGGGGTTCATCATAATCTGATTGTACCCAGAAAAAGCGTATATGAAAGACAAGAGCTTATTCCCTGCCGTTGCCTCGCCTAGGCGATCGATATGCGGCAGTGGGTAGTCTTTGGGACAAGCTTTATTAAGGTCGGTGAAATCGACGCAGATTCGCCACTTTTCGTTCTTCTTTTATTACGATGACAGGATTGGCGAGCCAGTCGGGATACCTGACCTCTGTTATGGATCCGACTTAGAGGAGTCTATCGACCTCGCTATTGACCGCCTCGGCGCGTTTTGGCCCTAGTTTCCGTCGCTTTTGTTTAACGGGTTTAAAAGTTGGGTCAACATTGAGTTCGTGGCAAGTGATTCTATCTCGATTCCTGGCATGTCTTCTGCGGTCCATGCGAACGTGTTCGAGTTTTTCTTTAGACAAGTCAAAAGCTCAGCCTTTAAGGTCTCTTTCAAGTTTGCACCAATCTCGATGCAACGTTCTGGGAACGCCTCGTCGATACGTACCGAGATGACGGGTTTACAGGTAGGCTCGTGCTTCCCATCCAATACCTCGGCTGCTCGTGTTTGCCAAAAGATCTCCGTCATATCTTGTTTTTTGGCGTTTTCGTCAGCGGATGATTTCTTCTTCTTTTTGGAAGGGGCATTAGCCGGCGAATTTTTTCCTTTTAAATCCACGGCGTGGCAGACCTGCGCGATCCTCCGATCTCCCCAGATGGTCTCGTCTCCATTTGGAGTTGGAAAATTGAGACACAAGTGGTACGTCGATGGTATTACTTGCATCGAGTATAACCATGAGGTTCCTACGATTGCGTTGTAGGACTTGGGACAATCGATGACTAGGAATTCGACGATTTTTGTCACGCTCCCGGCTTGGACGACTAGGTTAACCGTGCCTAGAGCCATGGTGGCTTCTCCCGAGATTCCTACTAGTGGGATTGAGTTTTCCGTGATTTCGAATAGATCGATTTCCATTATCTTGAGAGTATTTTTGAAGATGATATCAGCCAAGATTCCGGTGTCGACTAATATTCTTGCGACATCCATATTCTGGATCGTCAGGTCGATAACAAGGAGATCGTTGAGAGGTTTGATTGAGTCGATTGTTGCTATGTCCTTGAAGGAGATGACATCGCCGTTTAAATTGAGCATATTGTTTTCCGTTCATTCTTAAAGGACTTCTCGAGTCAGTCGTATAGCTTGATAAACTTTGGTGTTTCGTTTAACTACCGTTTTATACAACTTGCTCGAGTGTTTTACGAGAAAAGAAGTCTCCGCGATTTTCGTCGTAAAGTTCCGAGGATAATACGGTTTGAGACGAAACAAGGGATGTTCCGATCGTATTTTGGAGTATGATCTAGCTGAAGGATATAAGCCTCATGCCCGGGCGATGAGGAAGGCATGGTTCGATTTGGACAGTATCGGATTGGATGGCTTGGCAAGTTCGCCGATCGGTGAGCTGGTCTTACGGTCCAGCTCGCCGATCGGCGAGCTGGGCGCTTGGTCCAGCTCGCCAGCGAGCTGGCTTGTGCTCGGCCTGCTTGCCGATCGGCGAGTTGGGCGCTTGGTCTAGTTCGCCGATCGGCGAGCTGGCTTGTGCTCGGCCTGCTTGCCGATCGGCGAGTTGGGCGCTTGGTCTAGTTCGCCGATCGGCGAACTGGCTGTTTGGTTGTACGGGTTCGTCCATTCTTTATTTTCTCGCTTCGAAATTCTTTCGGAAAATATAAGATGAATTAATCGTAGACGTTTATTTCGAGATTACCGTTTTTGACTTCAACAAAATCCATTGCCCAGTAACAACTTTATAGTACTATTCATTACAAAAAGTTAAAGACTAAAAAAGAAAACATAAAAAAAAAACTCTAACTTATGTTTAAACAAAATAATATTCCAACTTTAAAATATTAGCCATTTTACCTCTTATTTTATTGATTTGGCCATTTTGAAAACTTAAAAAGTCAACTGTTAAACATGTAAGCATTTGTTAACAGCTAAGCAAAATGACGCTGTTTTGCATATATAAACACTTAAATCATCATTTTTACGAAATCAGAGTCCCAAATTAAAAATCTTAGCTTTTTTAATTCTCTAATACTTCAATCCTATATTCTTCAAAATCCAGAGCCACTGATGACGCGGAGGATGGCTAGAACGATAGAGTTACTTCGGGTTCGTCGTACTGAGAGAACTGAACTAGAAAGTGGTAGGAAGATAGAGAATGTACGATTGAGATACTGAATAAAGTTGATGAAGAAGGTGATGGTGAAGATGATATTGAAATTGATCAGAATGATAATGAGTCCAAGAATAATGATATTGGTGTTGAAGATGAAGTTTTAATCAGTTTTCAAAACAACGTCATATAGCGAGTTAACAAATATTTACGAGTTTAGCAGATGACTTTTATGGGTTTCTAAAATGGCCGAGTCAACGAAAATGAAAATTTAAATGGCGAATGTTTTAAAGTTGCAGTATTTTTGGCTCAAACATCAGTTGAAAATTATTTTAGCTTTAATTCAAAGTTTGAGGTTTTTCTTACTGTTTTCTGAAGACTAAAATAGTAAGTATATATGTAAAAAAAACCGTGGCTGTGACTGGAGACACACAATTTGTAGATTTCAATGTGTTTTTTTTTCAAAACCACAGTGCATCCACCAATCACGTTTTCAGATAGAAAAACTTTTTTTTTAAGTTAAATCCGCGTATACACACTACAAAAAAACACAAATATAGCTATGACGACTTTTCCTCGTATTTTTCTCGTAATAGGGTGTTTACGAGGAAATAGCAAAACGTCGTGA